>BJCM01145915.1:0-10312 GCA_018326385.1 Flaveria bidentis
AAGTTTAAATTGTAATTATTCTTTTATTTATTTAAATTATTCAATTTTATATTTATTTTAAATTCCAATCACAACCCCCTTTTAAAAGACTTATAACTCACCATTAACACCATTCATAACCTACTCCTAACCTCAACTATAAAATCAAGCCTTAGGCCTCACTTTTCATTTGCTCATTCTCTAAAAATCTCACTCTCTTATCTTTCTTTCATCCATTGGTTATAATCAATTTGAAGAATTTTATTTTACAAGAAATTTCAAGAATTCTTAATACTAAGGTAATCTTTTATTATTTTTATATTATATTTCAATCATCCTAACATCCAATTGTTCTCTTGACTTTATGTTCTTACTATTATTCTTACTTCTACCAAATCTTTTTTTATTTTAATCATTATCATTTGATCATTAATATTTTAATAATCACTAACCTTATAACAATCACTAACATTCCTAAATCAAGCTAACAACACACTAACATAAACAAAGAATCTCATTTGCATATGGACGGCTATGCCCCGCATTCGGTTATTCCACAAGATTATTTTTCTAAATGATGGATATGCCAAATTCTTAGAATATTTTTATAACTCAAATGAAGACTAATATACCATACATTGACATAATAAATTGTTCTAACCCGTTTCATGCTTTAACAATTTTAAAATGCACATAAGTGCCTTACCACAATTCTGGCAAAATATAATCTGACTTCAACCAATCATAACTTTATCATAACAAACTAAATTTGAGTAAAATCAAACTCCAATATCAAGTTCATTGAATTACCTTTTCAACGACAGTTTATACGTCTTCAAACTCAATCGGACGACTCAACAATAGCCTTCACAAGATAAGTGTGTATTTCAGCACCTTCTGTCTTGTGCTGCTTATTTGACCTATTTACGGATCTTTTCATAAAAAATTTCTGAATGAAAGTTGTCCGGGAGACTTTGAACTAGTCAAATGTAAATTTTTATAATTTTATGAAACCGTTTTGCTATTTTAAAACCCTGTTCAAACACGTACCAAGCATTTTGTCGAGAATCTAAAATTGATACAATAATTGTTTTTCAAATTACCTTTCGCTTATTGTCATTCCTAAGCGTCCTAACTTCTTGTAATAAATTCCGACCTCAAGTTATTGTTTTTTTATCATTTAGGACATCACCTTTGACTCTTGACATCCAAACTTTCTTATGAACTCTACAACCATCACTATACTTGTGAGGTTTTCATGTGAGTTTTCATGCCCTTTTTTATTTTATTTCACATCTTTTGGGGTGAAACATGTTAACCGTATGAGCTTACACTTGTAAACATCTTGATACTTGTAAATGCACATGCAATTCATCTTTACTTTTTGTCATGGTTAGTGATATTATTATGAGTGTTATATGAGATACATTATATGTTGACAATCATTAACTATTGTTAGCCTAGCGACGTCTTAGATCTTTGGGCCTAACAAGCCTATTTGGTGCTAAAGCCAATGTATTGCTAGCTCCTGATGACGTATGATTTGTTCATCATGGGAACCAAGTACACTTAGCCAATCATATAAACTTATAATTAAGTCGAGGTTTGATTGTAGCTATATGTGCTTTATAAACTTGCATAATTTATAACCATTGACATGAATTGCTACTTGTAAATCTTTTTATATATATGTATGTTTAATCCATGGAAACTCACCAACTTTCAAAATTGACCCTTTATTTTTTAGCATGTTTCAGGTTTAATACTTGAGGAACTCTTGTTACTCATATAGAACTTGGACTTAGATAAATTAAATATCTTATGTTGTTGCTTATATTTTTGTGTATTGTAATGAATTAATTGACTTGTATTGTTCAATGAATAATGGTATTTAATATTATTCCAACTAATTTAGTTCCATGTGCTATGAACAATCATTTCACATTCGTCCGCCCTGATGATTCGCTGTCGGTCGGGGTGTGACAATCTCTTCCGAGATCCAAATATAATATTTACGATGCATTTCATGTTATTCTTGTATTACCAATCTTTCGATATTCTTATCTCCCCCTAAGACTGTGAATACCGTCACATTTCACTGACAATTAACATAGCGAGATGATGTAAATATTTCTCCAGTTTGTCTTGTAACTAAAGTAAAACCAATCCAGTTTTTTTGTGATTTCATTTTGATACACATATATAGATCAGACAACCAATTATTTCATGTGCGACATGCTTGATTTTCATCTAGAGATTAGTTTTGGTGGGAAGTATTTATTATCAATAGTTGGATTTATTTGATTAGTATAACCACATGAAGATTGGTTTGCCCTCATGTAGAAGATGATAATGTGCATCTTATTAAGAGTAGTTTTCAATAAATATCTAAACAAAGATATATCATCTCGACTACATGCACATGCTTTTTACAATACTTCACATGTGGCCAACAATGGTTCTTATAATTTCTTGACTAAAGAGAAACCTTTAAACCATTCCAAAGAACATTGTTTCAAATTATCAGACAGAGATTGATTTTACATCATAAATCATTGGATATTTCCGTAAATAGAATGTAATTCTTTGTGTGAGTTTTATGGAAGTCCTATAATTATTATTTGCTTTGAGAATATATGCTACACATGATAAATCTTATAGTAGCAAGGATTTTAGATTATTCGAGTGGGTGCTTGTCGCCACTTTTGATTATTAGTATTCACCTCAATATGATGCTACCTGGATGACTTATTTGGTCACTTCGGTTAAAGACTTTTAGATACCATATTAGCTTTTACAAGATTTATGTTTGTATTATATATTCAAACTAGTAAATCCTTTTGTTTTTCTTACATGGTCTTCTGGCCATAAATGTTAAATGTAATTTAATAATAGTAGTGTTTTCGGTTGTCTTTTAACATGATAATTGTCTAGTAGGATATATTTTGAATTAAAAGTTTCTTTAGATTTACTAGAATATAAGACAGGTTTTGAAAATGCAGTGCACATGCTCTTCTATAGATTTCAAGAAGGTTACTAAAAACCTGAACTTAACGTATAATTATGTGTTTCTATTGGAGTTTTTAGATATATTATATTATGTTGGATTATCCGTATTCATGGAATGTGTTTTCTTATATATTGAAAGACCTCCCCTTAATGGTCGGTATGTGTTTTCTTATTTTCGAAGAACTAAAAAGTTGTTTGTTTCATCACGTCCATTACCTCTACTAAGGTTACAACTTTTTCCTATCCTTCATCCACCCTAAATGAAATTCGTATTCTATTGGACCTAACTTAAGTTTGTCATGTTTGGTGCTTTTTAGGTATGAACTTTTTTTCTTTCGTGACAATATGACATGATATATTTACCAAAGTATTTCGTGAAAAGAGAATATCCCTAACATGTCTACATCAGTTATGTTTTCTTTACATAACAAGGAAATTTGATAATGAATTTTTAGGAGGACCAACCTCTCATGATCAATGTTATTTAATTTCAAGGTTCCTCCACATATAAAGAGGATATTTTCACTCTTCAAGTCTTAATGGATGTGGTGGGTTTTTTTATCTATTTATTTGTTTTTTGTTTTTTTTTTAGTTTTTATGATTTTCTTATAATCACTAATTTGGATTGTTTGATCACAACTAATTCAACAACGATAATAAACGCTGAGTTGATATGCATCTAACATTATGTAATAAAGTTTGTTTCCGCTGCTAAACCAGTTTCAAACGGTCATGTTAACCCCATGAGGGAAGGGCGTGACACAAACATTTATAGCTAGAAACCTTTTCTTTCAAATTTATGCACCAAGATCACATACTGAACATTTACTCAGCAATGTACTTATTTTTGTTCTGCCAACCAGCAACCCAAAACATCTACTGTAATGTAAACAAACCATCGAAGGTAATAAACAACATACTATGCTTCACTGGTTGAGACCACATCATCTTTATGCTTGATCATTCCAGAATCCACGAGAATCGGTATTTCTGCTGCAAGCCATGGTGCAAGGCCCAAACAGAGAGCATGTGCTATGCCAAACCTAGGGCTGAAACACATATAAAAGAAGCATATTAATCAACTGAAACATAAATTATATGAACAGAAGAACTGTCAAATGAAATCTTCATATCAAGTAGTTTAATTGAGTGACAATCATTAAGAGAGTTGGATTACCTCTACAAAGTAAATCATTATCTCTGAGAGATGGTGAATCCCTTCAATATTGTTCGTAATCTTCATTTTTCTGTTTTATATAATTTATAGTTTCATTTCATTTTATTTTCTACTCGGGTCCTATCAGTTTACCCCAAACACTTTTTTTTGTCCAAAACGTTACAATATTTGTAGATTTTTTGTAAATTACAAAAATTAATGTTATATAGACAGTGTTATATAGTTTTGAACAAACTAATTTTAAAGTACCATACACTGAAAACACGCTTTTGGTACTTTTATCGGGTTTACTTTTAGACTCTTTTTTATTTGACCAGTTTAATGTTAAAAGTTAGAAAGATAATCCGGATCCTTTCGTAAATAAGTTGGTCAGAGTAATCATTTCCAAATATTATCTACCCAATTGAGGTAGGATCTTACATATTTAGATGCCCACTAGATGGTATCCATGTTTAAATATCAAGCAATGATCGTGTTCCAGAACAATCTTAATCATATTCTACTAAATTTGACTTGTCAACTAATCTCCTTCAAATATTCCAAATTTAGGCCCAAGTTCTATGCAATAATTTGAATCACTACCCCACTCATGTTAGACATATCTTGATGCATAACCTTAGATATCGGTTATTTTGGTATTCATAATTTTGTTTTTGTTTGATGTCCTTCAAAGTTCAAAAAGAGAAAACACGAGAATACATGAGAATGTGACATGCTATAAACAACATTTTAGACTCGATTCTCAGCTTGTGGGCAATGGGCTTTAACTACCTAGCTTTTCACTTTTTCTTCAATCAGTTTGCAACACAACCAGATAATTAAAAAGGTAATAATTATCAGTTATTTTGGTATTCATCATTTTGTTTCTGCTTGATGTCCTTTTAAGTTCCAAAAGAGAAAACACGAGAGCAGTGACAATGCAACATTCTATAAACAACATTTTAAGACTCGATTCACTGCTTGTAGGCAATGGGCTTTAACTACCTAGTTTTTCTTCAATTAGTTTGCAACACCACCTTATAATTAAAAATGGCATTAATTATCAGTTATTCTAACAGCTCATCTTGATCTGGGGATCAACTTCTTATTAGATGTGAATTCTAACTCTTATATGTAAATAGTTATTCTGTTTATTACATGATTGATGAATTGATTTTGTAAAATTTCAAAAGATGTAGAAGAAACGAGAATTTTCTTACGAGTTTTTAGCCCAGAGTGGCTTGAAATGCACTGTCAAGCAAATCTTCCCACCTCTATACATCTGTATGGAGAAAAAAACAACTATTTAGTGAACAGAAAGTGATAACTCAATTCAGTGCATAGCGAAAATCATAAAATGCTAGTTCCAGTAAGTAAAGATACTCAAAACCAGAAGAATCACCATTGGTCTGAGTAGCATTCTTCTAAAGTCAAAACCAATTACAGTTTTCACTTGGATATGTATTATTTAAGCCACCATTCTGAGCATAAAACCTAGTTCACAGTAGAGAAGCAACCTATTTTAAACAGATTTTTCTCAAAGGAAAATGCTAGGATAGTATGATCCATAACTAAAGTTCCAACTATATCACAATATATAACATAACTACTCAGCAAGCTAGGTTTATAAGCGCAAAGGCACTCCAAGGCGTTTAGGTCCCAAAAGCCCAAGTGTGAGGTGTGAGGCAAAAGCTTCACTTATGCAAGGCATAGTTCTAAGCAAAACCAATAAGCGTTACGTGCAGCCAAAACGTGCATCTCTCTCCTCTCTTTTACATATTAGCCTTTATAATCTCTTCATTATTTTGGTCAATTTTACATATCAACCTCCCGAAAGCTGCGTCTTTCTCATCTCCTGTACATATTAACCTTTTTTAATAAGTAAACCCCTCATAACCTCTTCAATATTGTGGTCATGTATGCATATCAACCTCAGAACCCTATATTTCACCAATTTTAAGCCCCTCAAGGCGTAGCGTATGTTTTTTCCAATCGTATTTTTCAACACCAAGCCATCAACCAATCATTTACCAATTCAGTCAGTCAAAGATCATTTCGATTTTGATTCAAAAGAGTAGACGATTAATCAAGTCATTCATGGCAGAATTTCAAAGCAAAGCACAATACTTGAACTCCTACATTCTCAATTCAATGAATCACCCTTCATTTCCCCTAACTCAAGTCACTCACTAACAATCAAAGTTCCCCCAATACAACAAACATCAACAAAAACCCAAAATTGACAACAAACTCCACCAAATCTCGCAAACCCCAGTTGAATTACAAACCTTATGAGTCTTTCCATCGAGCTCCGGCAGCTCGAGCTCCGGCGCGGTGGCAGGGTAAGTGACCGGAACATCAAACTGGAGATCAAACTCATACTTGAGGAGATTATGCACGTACCAGCACTTTCCGGTCCAGCGTGTGCCCTCGGGGTTAGCAGCGGAGATGCGAAACCAATCGTTGTCTTTGGATTTGTTCATGGAAGTGTATGCGATGAGGGCTTTGTATTCTTCCTTGAGGCGATGCGTCCAGGCGGCGCCGTCGCGGGGGCCGGCTTTGACCGTCAGGAGGGGGATTTGGGTCAGTGTTGACTTGGTGGTTGGATCCCATCCCTCCATTGTTGTTGCAGAATTCGAGCCCTAAACCAGTAAACCCTACACGGAGAAGAAATCAAAGCTTGATTGTCTTTGTGCAGTCTTCGGTTATCAACACAACATTTTGTGATTCATTAACCATGCAACAACACCAGGCCATGTTATGATTAACGTGTTGCAAACGTGACGAAAAATATATGAAATTGTGACGGGTTATTTTCAACAACAAAACATAGATACAAATAAATATTAAATTTTGTGTTTTTCGATATTAATATTTTTAACAACAGTACTGGGCATTTTAGAATCTTTTGATTATTTTGTTTATTTATGGATGAATATTTTTATTAAATGGAAATATATAAATTGTTAGAGAGAATATTTTACATGTATGTTGAAATGGATTTATCATTTCTATCTTTATAATTTAACTAAAAATTACTATTTATTAAATTTATATTTTTTATTTTAAAAACATTTTACATTTTATCCTTTATCTTTATTATTATCTTACTCATAAAATTTTTTATTTAATCATTTCTTTTTGTTTTGATACACTCACAAGAATTTAATAAAAGATAAATAGTAACCACCAAGATTTGATAGGTTACTATTCTAATCTTTTACTTGCGTTTCAACGTTAATTTTAAAGATCTTATGTTTCATTTGTCAAAAAGGCATTATTTTGATAAAAAGATTGTGTCTTTGGTTAAAATATTAAAGCTTTTAACAAAAGATTAGATGTTTTGACAAAAAGTTAATAGATCTTTTGACAAAAAGCTTCAAGTTCATATAAAAAGATTAAATCTTTTAACGAAAGATTGTACCTTTACGTTTGTAGTTTATTGTGACTAAAATCGAGCACCAGCAATTTTTTTATGGTTATTTTCCCAAGTTGTAATATATGTATTATTTTATATGTTTTAAAATCCTAATATAGTAGATAGGTCATAGGTCTGTTATATTTTTGTATATTGTTTATTTAATAAAAATTGTAAATCGAAATACAAAGATTAGAAGATTAAAGACGGAGACATGCGGGAGTCGAGATGAAAATCTTGTACCAAGTGAGAGACCTTGCAAATGTTTCTAACCCTGGACTAGTTCAGCTTTGTTTGGTTGCTCAAACAAAACCAAATAATATTTTATTAGTCAGTCGATTTGTATGTTTATTATTATGTTTGTGGTTGTGTTCAATTATTCAGGGAAACAATTAAAATAACCCAAAATATTTAAAGCTAATTTTGACAATTAAAATGAAAAGTAACTAAATGGTTTAAATATATAGAACTGTAATTTAAATCAAAGGATATAAAATAAAAACGTTTACATTAGACATTAAATTAATAAAAGATTTTATTGATTTAAAATTGGTTTCGATAAACGACCAATATACTTTAATAGGGTATATAAAACTAGATCGTGTCAAGTGTTGAAAGAGCATTAAACTACTATCACAAACCAATATTAAAATTGGATTTTATCAAAATTGTACGAGTTGCTTTATGCTACAAGTCGTCCAATATGAATTTTATCTTACCAATAATTAAAACATAAAAGAAATCGCAAATTTTACGCCACCCTAAATTAGTGACACTTCACCCAATCTATCCGAAACCCTGATGTTAAAGTTTACCCTTCATCCTGGCCTACGATTTTGGTGAAAGATACAACCGAGACTTCTAAGTCTCTTAGTTCGGTTCTACAATTACAAGGGCTAATATCACTTAATCGTTTTATTGGGTGTAGTTGGGGTTAAACATTCTAATTTTTGACAACGCTTGTCATACTACCCCAAATCTAAAGTTGTATAGTTGACATAATTGGTAATCGTTATCTACTTAAATAACCATGCTAGTGGAGAGGGCTTTAGCCATTTAATAAGTTTGGTGAAATGGGATTTCATCCTAATTATATATATTTTTTGCAATTTGGTCTTAAGAATTATTAGACAATTAAACATAAAAATACTAAATAATTTCTTCTGAATCTTGTAGATGTCTAACGAAACAACTTCAGTTATTCATTTCTCTATTAAGTTAATATTTGAAAAGGATAAACTCAACGACTCCAACTTCATGGATTGATTCGAAAACCTGAAAATAATTCTTAAGGCAAAGAACAAAATGGATTTTCAAAGAACTTACAACCCAAACAAGAGTTGCTCGAATGAATTTGGAAAGACATGTGGACATCTCAATAAAAGTCTCTTATCTCATGCTAGCTTTCATGATTCAAGAATTTCAGAAGAATTTAAAAAATAAGCATGACTAAAGGAAATGTTTCAACAACAGGCTCGTCATGAGCATTTGAAGTAAGGAAATCATTTATCATTACTAGAAATTAAAAGGGTCCTTCTATCAGCACTAATGTGTTGAAGATAAAGGGTTATGTTGACCACTTAACATGTTTTTGATGCATGTTAGGTCTAGGATCAATAGATCTAGTTCATTTTGTATAGGCTTAGAACTTGAATTAATATTTGTAATGAATACTTGTAATTCGTTATTATGTATGCATTAAATGTATAGGTTAACCCATATATGTGTGTTGATCTATGTATGATTGCAGGTACAAACATTATACTTAGTCAATTTCAAAAAGTGACTAAATGTAAAAAACATCTACGAATGAACATTTTGTTCTTCCGTAGATATGTTTCTTACAAGTAAAATACATCCGAAGATCTTCTACGGATGAACAACCAGATCTGATGATGGAAGAACAAGATTGTTTTAGAAGAACAAGTTTGTTTCGGAAGAACAAGATTCCCTCGGAAGAACAAGACTCCTCCGGAAAAACAAATATCTACGGAAGACAATATTCTTGTGGAGTCCAAACACTTGTATAATACAACTGTTACAAGTCAACAAGTCAACAAGGCAGTTATGCGTATCCCAAGAGATCCGGTGATTCCTTAACAGAAACAATTCGAATCCCAAGAGATCCGGTGTTTTCTTAACAGAAACACACGTGCCTATATATGGCTCCTAGGTTTCACATCAAGTAGACGGCTTCGATGGCAAACATCCAAGCAACGTTACAACCACCAAACATCACATCAAATCACACAAATCAAAACCCTAGCAGTCGTCACATCATCAAACACTCAAATCAATATGATTCATTCATTCATTGTTTATTCAACTGTAATCATTAACATGTTTTAATGAAATACGTTTGAATTAACTATTTGTCTGATCATTAATTGTGTTCAATTTATTGTTTTCATCTTATTCATTAATAATTATTGATTTTGAATTTAATACAAACAATTGAACCAAGTTAACGCTGATTCCGCAAACGTTGACTTGACGTGAATTAACACTGATAATTTCTGATTGCGATCCTTGGATTCACAGGTGGTATCAGAGCTATTCTCTTGCAGATGGTCTTCAGCATGTTTCTTTGTTTAGGAGGGTATGGTAGCTTTGTTTCTTCAAGCACTTTTGGAATATTTGTTTCAAAAACAATATTCTTACCCTTGTTTAGTAGATCATCATCATGTTCATCAGAATCATCCAAGTCATCACACTCATCAAAGTCAAATTCTGAATCCATTTGATTAATC
>BJCM01145947.1:0-23023 GCA_018326385.1 Flaveria bidentis
ACAACATAACAAATAATATCCATGAACAATTATCCTTATAAGTTGTTCTTTCTCACAAACAATTTATTTAGAAAACCCATTTTCTAAAATGGTGTATTTATTTAATTGCATGATCATATCATCAACTAAATGTTAATTGGTGCTTGCTAAGCTTGTTATTGGGTATGACCCGACTTGGATCATAACGTACTAACCACATCAATGTTCTATGTGTCTTGGGCATAAAGGATCCAACACTGAGGCCTATAAATACCAGTTTTATTATGTATGATGGTTGACGAAGTGTACCCGGGGCCTATGTGTTGCCGGATGAGAGGGGAGATCATGCTCGATCTCCCCTTGCCAAAAGTCATGATTCTTATGTTTAACGAGCTTATTGTTCTTTATCTTGTTTGTCTCTTAGTTTTCGTATTGTTTCCTTCCGTCAAGAACACGTTCGGATGTCAACCAATCCAGCGACTTCACAATTGGTATCAGAGCTGGTTACTGCTAAAATGATCTAACAATCATTCTAGCAACCCGTGCTCTTGACTTCTGGATCTATTTCATGTTCTTTGACATTAAGCCCACTTCGTGTTCTTCGTGTTTTGATCGAATCTTGTTGCTTGTGTTGTTTCTTGATTAAAATCGATCTCGGAACCACGTTCTTATCACCCTTGCGAATCTGATGATGTCTATTTTGTTTCGGTTCATGTAAAATTCATCAGATTAGGGTTTTTGGCAGCCATAGCGGCTGCAAATCTGAAAATTTGCATGCAGTTCCGCTCATGCGAGTGAACCATTATAGTGGACCATTCATACGACTGGACCATGCTAATGGACCATTCGTATGATTGGACCATGCTAATGGACCATTCATACGACTGGACCATGCTAATGGACTATTCGTACGACTAGACCATGCTAATGGACCATTCATACGACTGGCCCATGCGACTAGACCAGTCTTATGTCCAGTCGTGCGACTGGTCCAGTCTTATGTTCAATCATGCTACTGGACCAGTCTTATGTTCAGTCATGCTGTTGGACCAGTCTTATGTCCATGTCATGCTACCGGACCAGTCTTATGTCCATGTCATGCTACTGGACCAGTCTTATGACTAGTTGCATGAATATATCATTCGTATCATCCATTCACATGAATGTGATATATGTCCTCCATGTCATACGAATGAACGGTGTTCGAGACCAAAAAAAAGGTCTGGAATTGCCTATTGCACAGATTTGAGGATGAGCAAAGCACATTCAGCCTGAGCTTCTTTTGTCAGATAAGTTTAATGGATACCCCATATTTCGTTTGACTTCTAGAATAGATGAATGTAGTTAGAACACAAAAGAGAAAAGAGAAGATGTCAGCAGCGGTGCTGATTTTGTGGGTTAGTCAGGAGCATCTGACTATTTATGGGCCAATAAATTTATATTTATGCGCACACAGAGGATTCTGATTATTAGGGGTAATCCATGTATAGTGAAATTGAAGATGCAATCAGAAAGTGATGATATGAGTTGGTTTCTGATGATGAATCATAGTGCATGCTGATTTGTTTGAGATTGTCAGCTATGAATTGGGACCTTCTACTTTTTGCCCAATACACCATAATAAGACGCCAGGAGAACACAAAGTTTATATATTGGGATATGCTGAATTTGAGGGGAATTTCTATAGGTGTTAATGTTAATCAGGTTAGCCTGTGTGAAGATTGGATCAAAGGAAAACTGTTCATCTCATTATCTGAAAAAATTAGTCAGATGGAGAATCTTGCTGCTATGATGGTGTTCTGCAAAGTAAACGAAAACTAATGTGGCTCAATTCATTTTCAGGGATATGTAGCAACCTGACAGATCAACAACGTTGGCTAATAAGGTTTTTCGTTTGATTCTATTGGAAACCAGAGCAAAGATTGACTGAAGATTGTGATGGAGTGCGAAGAGTATATATATTTTAATAAAGATTTATCGCACAGATTCAGTTTTAATTGGTTGTTACTAATACTAAACCACACAACCAAAAGGCAAGTGTACCTGTCGTGTGGTAATATAGTGTTGGTAAGAACCGAGTATCAATCCGTGGATACACCTAGCCTACTCAACAAACTTGACAATTTGACTATCAGATTTGGTTTTTGTTAAAGAAAATGATAGGTTGCATTGGAAAGATTTTTAGGGTTTAAAAACAATAATAATGCTAAAGTAAACTAAGATTTGAAGCGTTCGGATTTAAAACCAGGGAATAAAAGTTATCATTCTAATTAGACTCCACTTATGTAACAGTGATGAATTGGTAGTGTTAATTAAAGATATGGATTAATGTAATTGTGATAATGTTTATAAAGATGAGCTGGGGTGATTTCTCGTCTATCCTGCTACCGTAGTGACTAGGATAACGTCAGGTTGAGTTTTACTGGTTAGATCAAACCCCTAGTATTGTAAGTAAATCTTTTGTGACCTATTTGACATATGATTTTTGAAAACATAACTTAATGTTAAAAAGAGAGTTGATCAAGTTCCTTCCTAACATACCGTTAGTTTTAGAAAACCATAACAATTACTAAAGATTTCTCAAACTAATAAAAGGGAACCCGCAAATGATTAGAAAGTTAAAGTGATATGATTTCTAATAACTACTTCTAGTTCATTAGCCATGGATTTATTATGAAGAACGGTTTCGTGAATGAAAGTTAATCATATGGTTTTTCAACCTAGTATGACAATCACAAACACAAACCATAAATTTATAACTTCCCGTTCAAATGTAGGTGCTACCCATCAATAGTTTTCAAAGCCTTTTATTTCTCTCTTTAGAATCTTTTACTTAACCTTTTCCTTTTTTATATTGTCTGCAAGTTTATGGTTATGCTCTCTATAACCTTGCAGTTCAGTAATGCATTTTTAACTACATAGGTTAGATTTTACCTCAAAAGTCTTGGGAGATGGACCATCGTTGATGTGAGCCATGAGTGCATGATTTTGAAATTGAGGCTTGACTTCCTCTACATACAGGCTCCAGTCACATACTCCATATTGCTTAATCACGAGATCATTTGCAGTTGATTGACTGCTTCCATGTGCTCGGTTTGTTAGTTGAGGTTGATTTTGATATGATTGATGTTGTTGTGGATGATGATACTACTGCTGATGATTTGCCGATTGAAATCTTGAGTTTGGCTGTGAGGATGACTGGCTTTGAGAATTTCGTTGATAGTTGTTTCTTTTGAGGGCATTGCTTTCTCTTGAGAACTGGTCAGTCATCCCACAGTTGAAGCATTTCACTTTGGATTTGTCATATCCAAGCTTTGTGTTATCATTAAGACTGAGTTTTCTACCTTTTCTGAAAAACTTCTTTCATCTCATATGTTAGGACCATTTAGGTACGGAGTATTAACAGGATCCTATTTGATTGGCGATCCAATCAGTGCGAACGCAAGTATAATCGATCTAATAAAGAATCAAAACGTTAAGAACGATTGCAAGATGATTAACTGCGATCTATAAACATGGAACAAGTGTTCTTGAGTCTTTGGACGGCTAGGGTACGATTATGTGTGTAGGTAATCTAATTGTTACGTTTTTTCATGAATTAAGTAGTATTTATAGGTTAGGGTTTGTCATTCGTGCGACTAAACCATTAGTATGGTTCAGTCGTACGATTGAATCATACAATTGTTCCAACTGCATGACTAAAGCTTCATTCGTGCGACTGAGTCAATCGTATGTCTCAATCGTGTGACTGATCCAGTCTCCTGGTTCAGTCGTGCGACTGGTCCATTAGCATGAAGTGTTCATGCGTATGGTCCATTAGCATGGTCCATTTGCATGAGAACTTCAAATAATTAAGTGTAAACACAGTTCTCAACTATTCTTGAGTATGAACTATGTAAACAATCACAAATCTATATAGTTAGTTCAATACACAATAAAAAATGAAATATTAAACATTATAAGCATCAACCACACATTGTATTTGATTCATACCCATTCAATTACATATATGTAAGACATGAAAGACATTTTACATTTAGCTCCTAAACTAGGTACATCATCTAACATTCTTCATCAGCTCTTCAAATTTCTTGTACTTCTCCTCCCTTCTAACTCCTGCATGTATTTCGAATGCAAAGCAGAGTCTTATCATGTTTTGGAAGTGGAGGGCTTGTATAATGTCTTGCGCGTCATAGAACAGTGGCCACTTGTATAAAGTGTAGACATTGTCAGAAGATAGGTTATTTTGCCACATTGGGTCAAATACCCAGATAGTTTCCATATTACCTTATCTGTTCAGAACTATGACCGCCTCACCTGTTCTCCAATCATAGTACCACCACTTGAAGTATCGAGTGAGGTCCTGTGGCATTTCCCTTAGAGGGATTCTTGACATCATGAGCGAAGGACTCCACTTCAGCACTATCTTTGGCTTGCCAGTAATGGAATCAACTTCAAACCGTCTGATGTACCTCGTCGGTTGTTGAGGTTGAAAGTTGACCCACCGGGTGTGGTACTCTTTCTTCAAAGTAGCCTCAAACCAGCCTGACATCTTTATTGGGTCAGCATATAACAGCTTCAGTTTGGCCAGCTGGTTGAGCTCAAAACCAGGTAGAGTCTTTAGATCGTGTGGGAATCTAAAGTACTTTATCCCCTTTCTCTCTTAATAGCATACACATGAAGATCCTCAAAATAAGCCCACGTGATAATCTTGCCTGACACCTTGTGATGCTTCTTCACTTTGTAGAGCTTGGTGTAGGCACTCGGCTTTGTAGCAGTGCGTTGGGCTCGGATCTCTACAAAACAAGCCGCCCATTCAGCCTTTTGGATGTTGACATCAGCGTTTGAGGCTTGGGCTTGATCCTTATTCTTCTCAGATTCATTTTCCATCTGATCCAGTTTATCAAAAGTATCACTGATGAGAGTATCTCCCAGATTGGGGACTACATTTCCCTCTCTATCAGTATACTCAGGATAATGCTCCACTGTGACGTCCTCGGTCTCGATGTCGTCTACGTCATTCAGCTCGTCGTCACTTGCAATTTCAACAGTTGGAGCATCCTTCACAATCTCGTCCGAATTTAACCGGAACATCTGAGCAAGTTGTTCATCCGTAAGGTCATGAATGATTTCTCCTTCTTCAGGAGTATAGCTTACGAACCTTCGGACCATCCCTTGCAAATCAAGAATCATTGTGAGTTGAGACTTGATTTGTTGAAGGGGGGTAACATCGTACTCATCTTGCTGAGATGATTGATCTTCTTGATTTAAACATGTAAATACATCAACCACTAGTCAATAATCAAGACAGAGACATATCAAATATTTATAAACATTAAGTACATAAGTTTAATACATGATTTAATTACAAGAATTAAAATTACATAACATCTAAGCATTACTTTTATCCTGAATCATGTGCTCTTCTGCAGGCGGGGCTAAGGTCGAGGCACCCTGATCCTGAGACTTCTTGGTGCGCCTCTCTCTAGCTTGTGTGGCCCCTGATGCCACTGCATCATCTCCTTCCTCATCATCTCCTCCATCTCTTGCACCATCATCAACTCCTTCTTTTGTCTCTTCCTCATCATCATCCTCCTTATAATCATCATCGTCATCACCATTGTCATCACCATCCCTTTCTCTTATCTTCAGAGGCTCATCCTTTGGTCCTTTGAGCTTGAGCATGATAGTGTTTTTGGCAGCCTCCAACTCCTTTATCTTCTTTGCTCATAGGACTTTATGCTCTTGGAGTTGGGCAATCTCCTCACCTTCTGCAGCCATCTGCTCAGCTTGGTACTCAATCAGTTGGGCCTACTATGAGATCTGCTATGCTTGGGTAGCGTTTTGCTCCACAAGCTGACGTATTTGGGCATCTCTCTCTCTCCTCATCACCAGCCCATAGCTTCAGCACCATTTTGTTTAGTGCTGACAGCTGATCCTCTACCCCAACGGAAGGTAAGGATGATTCTGTAGTGAATATCGGGTTGGATGATGGTCTAGGTTGGTGACTAGTGGTGGTGGTGGTGGTAGTGGTGAATATGGGTGGTGGTATATGAGTGAGTGGTGATGGGTAGGGTGTAGTGGTGGTGGAAGTTGTGTAGATGGGTGGTAGAGTGGCTATAATAGTGATGGTGGGTGAAGTGGTAGTAGTGGTGATGGGAGCTGTGGTGGTGGGTGAGTGAGTGGTGGTGGTAGATGTGGAGGTGAGTGAGTGAGTGGTGGTGGTAGATGTGGTGGCAGTGGTGGAAGAGGTAGTGATCAAAGTGTACCTCTGTCTCTTAGGCTTCATCCCGTGGGGCTGAGCCATCCTTTTCTTCCTCGAACCCTTCGACGCGGATGCTCCCCCTGGGATGTTGGGCTAATATGGGGTATAGGTAGGATCAGTCATAGTCTACCCAGACCCACCCGAATGTTCACCAACCGCCCGAATCCCTCGTTCAGTGAGAACCGCCTTGCTGCCCACCGTTCTAGTCAACGACTCATCATCACTCTCCTCCTCCTCATCAGGACTAAAATCCTGATGGAAACCAGCTATAGCAGCTTCTCCATGAGTGGATGGTGGAGGGGTAATATCTGTAATGGTGGCCCTAGATGGAGTGGGGCTAGTGTCTCCACCATCACCACTATCATCATCATCCGAGTCATCAATGGGGAGAACAATCTGCTTAGTGTCGGAGTCGTTTTCATCGTGGCGCCACTTCCTTTGTGCCGGCGCCATGTAGTCTTCACGGGCCAGATGCCCAAACAGCTACCTCACAGGGGCTTCACCTGTTCCCCGTGTACACCTTTATCCAGCACAAGGTGGTATCGTCCATCACCTAGAGCACCACGGCATCCTCCTTCTCCTTTAGCAGTGAAGGGAGATTTTGGTCAATAATCATCTGCATAAATCGAGGGTACATGCAAAAGTCCTCCTTGCCCTTCACCTTGATGTTCTCCACCTGGTAGGTAAAGATCACCCTGGAGAAGCTGAACGGATGGTTTAGCACCAATGCCACATAGGAATTTTGTATCTAGTCGGACAGCTCGTCGAATCCTCCCTTCCATGAGGCAATGTACTTGAGTAGTACATGGGCCAAGTACTTAAGTTGGGGGCACAGGTTGTTCTTGTTGAACATACCTTTGTTGATATCCCTCGATTACTTGGCCCGTAGAAACAACCTCGTACTATCAGTGGGTGTACTCGGGTAGAGCATTCGGCATCATCCCTAAACTCTAATATTGTCCTGAGATCGTCCTCAATGATCTCTATAGCCTGACCAAAGATAGAGCTCCTGATCCGGTTGGGCTCTGAGGTCCTGTCGACAACCATGCCTTCCTAGAAGGCCTGTTGAACTGAGCGGTATGGTGTGCATGGAGTCGATATAGCACGGAAGATCCTCGATCTCTGTAGGAAAGTAATAATGCCCAAGAAGTCAGCTGGGTTCCAGGATGTCAGATCCAGATGAGCACAGATGTTGTGCTTCGTGCTCATAGTCCAACGACTAGCCATCTATTACACAATGCAAATAAACATTAGTGAGTGTCTATGAGTAACAATTTGATTCATTTAACTTGAAGTCTTCTATTCTGTCGTGCGGATGAACTGAGCGACTGAGATCTAGTCGTGCGAATGAGTTATGCGACTGAGATCTAGTCGTGCGAATGAGCTCATACGTATGACTGTGTATGCGACTGGGCTTAGTCGTATGCCATCTCACGCGTTTACACCAGTCGTGCGACTGAACTCATACGCATGGTTCAGTCTTGCGGTTTAGCCATTCGCCCAGCTCAGTTGTGCGACTGAAGTTCATCAGGGTGTCAATTCGCATGACAGACTAATTGTTTGCAGGATCGGTTAAGGTCACTTAACACTTAGCTTTTCTCTCAAACTCACTTTGAACATCACTCGGATAAAGATAGAGTCAATAAGAGTTGATCACAATATATCAAGTAATAAGAAACACAAGAGATAATTTTCAAGGTACTTTTATATATTGCTTCACAACTCAAGTATTACAAGACTCTTACAAGCAGTGTAGAATGAGTTACAAAGAGTACCTATATATAATACTACCTATATCCGGATATACTTTGGTACCAGCTAGGATCCTATAACTAAAGCCTATACTACAAGACTATAGTTTAAGGTATCTCAGATAAAGACTTATTTGAGATATGGTAGTCAGGACATGTCCATGACTTACCTTTTGTCACCAAATAAAGTTGGTAACTTGTACTATCATAAAAAGTGAACAGTGGAATAAAGTATGGTCAACTACATGTCTCTTTAGGAAGAAACCATGCAGTATCAGAGGTCTGTAGCAGAGTGTCAGAGAGCATACTTTTGTTCACTGGTTCATAGCAGTGTCTTCCGATGGTTAAATGGCATCGGAAGAGTAAGTACTTCCTTAGTCACTTATACTTCGGAAGAGGCTGCTTCTTCCAAGGCTTGGAGACTTCTTCTTTTCTTTATACTTTGGAAGTATTCTTCTGATTGTTCTCTTAAAAATTGATCTTCGGAAGCATGCTCTTAACTTTGGAAGTAGAGTTTTGTCTTTGGAAGTTGATCTTTCACTTTGTCTTCGGAAGAACTCTACAACCTTCGGAAGTTCCATGCTAAGCTTCGGAAGCCCTTGCATGTAGTACCAAAATTGTCTAAGTGAATTGGTTTTGGTTGCACTAGACTTCTTCTTGATCCAACAAACCCCCTAGGCTGATGCTACCAAAACTTCACTTGTCTCTGCTTGTCAAAACTTTCAGCACCAAGGAGAGTAGATATTTATCTATTTCCTTGTTCTTCCCTGATGTGGTGATGAGAAGTTTGTACAAATCCTTGGTAGAAAGGAAGTCCAGACTGTCACCTTGGATGATATGTAGCCTCTGTTGTTTCCCTCTGAAAAGAGTTAGTTGATGGGAACTGTAATCATATTCCCATCTAACTATAGGTTCCAATTTTGGACCCTCCACCATCTGTTGAAAGGTAGTGCCCTTGGTGGGAGATCTTTCCTTGTCTTCCTGTCTTCTCAACTTCAACTCTTCTTCAATCTTGGCTTTTGCAATTAGCTCGGCTAGATGAAGACTGCTGAGATGATTTTTGATGAGTGCAATAGTTTTAGAGTTAGAGGGGTCAAAGAATGGCTTCTCTACTAACTCAGCAATATCAAACCTGTTGGAGTGTAGTAGAGAGTTTGCATTAAGTCTGTTGACTTCACCATTCTCCCTTTCCACAACAAAGTTATGAGAAGTTTCATCAAACCTCCACTGGATTATCTTCTTTCTAGGCACAAGAGACTGACTGGGAATCTTGTCCTCTTTCTTGGTATCTAGTAGAGTCACCAGTTTCCTTCTAAGTTTCTTTTCTTCATCATTTAATGAATCTGAGTTGAGGCCTAGAAGTCTAGCAGCCTGGTCCAATGTTCCTCTAAGGAATTTATCTCTTGTGAGAGAACATGAAGATCCATCAACATAGGTGATGTTGACAAAGTCTTCTTCAGATGAGACTTCGGTCAGAGTAATACAGTTGGCGAGCTTCATCTTGATTGCCTTGAACTCTTCAAGAGAGAGATGTTGAGAAGGCTGAGGGGATGGTTTGGATGGTACTTGGGTAGGTTGAGGTTCAGAGGTTCTGGGGAGTGTTTTAGGTTGAAGGATGGGAAGTTTAGGTGGTTGAGGTGAGGGAGTGGATGTGGGTAATGATGTGGGTTTAGGGGTGAAAGGCACTGTTTTGATGGTGAACGGTAAGGATGAGGGTTCAGGTTGTGGTTGAGAGGTTGCATTGAAGGTCATCCCCTTTACCTTTCTGTACATCTCTTTTCTCTTTCCCAACCGGATGTCAGCCTTGATTTCACTGACAATCCGTTGGAGTGTCTTCTCAGACATGGAACCCACCTGCCTTCCAGAAAAGCCATGGGCCCAAAGATAGTCTTTCATCCGGGCCTTTTCACTGAGCTTCCTGGTTGCAGTGACCCTTAGCTTCTTCCTCCTTCTTCTTCTTCTCCTTTGTCTTTTCTCTTGCAGCCTTTCTTCTTTCTTTCTCCATTTGATCCTGCTCTTTGTTGTAGAGCCAAAGTATCATCTCATCATTGTGTGGAGAGAGTTCTTGAAGATTAAAGCCTCTAGAGATTAGGAAATTTATCCTATCTCTCCTCAGATGCAATTCAGCTTCCTTTTGTTCTTCTTTTTCTTTCTCCAAGGCCAACCTGGCTTCTTCTTCATGTTTCAGCCAGGTTGCCTTCTCCAGATTCACCAACTCCTCTAGTGGTAGCAGGAGTGTTTCTTCATTTGCAGCTCCTAATTGGATAAGCTGATCAATGGTCTTTTCTCTCTTCTTGTTGGTGATAGCCTCCTGATTGGCTGCAACTGCTTTTGTACTAGCAGCTAGCAACTTTTCAGTAGGAAGTCTTCCTTTCTTCTTGAGTTTCTCAATCTTCTCCTCTTCCTGAAGCTCTTCCACAATCATCTTTCTTTTCCCTTTATCTTTTGAAGAGCATGACTGTGGTGGTTCTTGGAGAGTGGATTCTGATTATGAGAGAGGCAGAGATGGTGTCTGGGATGGAGGTAGATTTAGAAAGTCCTTGCTGTTCACCTCATATGCCATTTCAATGATTGCATCTGTGATGATCAGTTTCTTGGACATTTTTAACAGTCATTCTGCAACTTCCATTTCAGCTTCGGAAGATTCAGCTTGTTCTTCCGAGGTTTTAACTTCAGCTTCGGAAATTGGTGGAGATGCAAATTTTGTCTCAACTGTTTCAGTTGCTGGTCCATCAGCCCCTATTTCCCCTTCGAATTGAATTATTAGTTTCCATGTGGACCTTAGGTTGACCAACTTCTTCCATAGTGGTAGAAGGTGTAGTAAGCCTTTGAAGCTCTTCAGTTCCGAAGTAAATCATTTCAGCATCAGGGCTTGGCTGATCAGTGGAGGATCTCAATGATAACTTGATGAAGAGTTTGTAAAGATCGCTGAGCATCTTTGAATCAATCTGAAGGATAACTTGAGATGGCTCAGACACAGTGATGATAGGAGTAGAAGATGTTGAAGTTGAAGATTGGTTTTGTGGTTCCTCAGATGTTTGTCTCTGAACATTCTCCCCTTTTTTGATAGCATCATCTTGAGAGCTAGATGAGTTGGAGGAAGAAGTCAATGAGACCTGAACAGGTACATGCCTAACAGATCTCTCGGTCTGTTTCTCAGCTAGTTTAGCCTTGAGATTGTCAATCTTAAGTTGTTGAGTGGCGGTCTTTAATGAGGAGTTGCATGCTTCCTTCATCTTCTTTTGAAGAATCACAGGGAGATAAGGTAACATACCTAGTATGTTCAGCCTTACCACCAGATGTGGTTTCTTGGCACCCAGGTTTCCCGTGCTTGATGATGTCTCTTTCAAAGTCATCAAAAGGCTCGGTTGACACAGATTCTGTCTGTGATATGTTACCACTGTCCATAAGGTCCATTGAGGCACCTTCTGTAGTGGCAGTTGAATCTGCCAGAGTCCCCTCCACATAAGTGGGACTCACCTTAGTTATGGGTTGTTGATGGGGGCTAGAGATAAGGGATTTCTCTACGCTCTGTTAAGCTTCGAAAGGGTGTTGTATATCAAATTCATTTCCATGGAGAGATGTTATCTCTTCATCAATTTTGAAGAGAAGGTCAGTAAAAGATAGGGAGGTTATGCCTACTGACCCGGGACCTTGGTCAATGTCTACATGCATTGAGCCTTTGGTGGGGTTGTCCCTAGTTGGCTGCTCCGAAGAGTGTAAATACTCATCCTAAAGGCTATTGGTTTGGGTGTCGGGCTCCTGGGTTTGAGACTGAGGAGACTCAAAACCCATATTATGGTCAAAAGAGAAGGATGGAGAGACCTCAGACTAAGTGGGAGCCCATGTTTCCACTCTAGTCTTTTTGGATTGAATAGGAGGGGCTTGTTGAATCAGAGAGATTGAACAAGGGTTCGTTTTGGGCTTCTTTGGTATGTGATGGTGATGGGTGGAGAAGGTAGTATTGGCATTGTGGTGGAGGTTGCTGGTGTGGGTTCATCACCTGTGGGGTGAACAGGGATGTCATCAGGAGCTATGAGCTCAATCATACCTGGAAGTAGAGTAGTGTACCTTCCAGTGAAGTTGGTGGACACCTTCTTCAAAGTCTTGAAGATGGTGGGCCTCATGTGACGGACAGTTAGAGCAGCTGCATAGACAAGCATACTCTAGTCCAACTCACAGTTGATTATGTGTTGAATGAATCGGGGATACATAAAGAATGTCTCCTTTTGAAGATTCCCAATCATATTAGTGAACACAAATCTTGAGTAATTGAATCTTAGGCCTCTCACCAATCCATGAACTAAGCATCCTAGTTCATATGCGATTTGATCTCATCCCCTAGACTTATTTGACAGGCAGTGGAGGACAATGTGTAGGAGGAACTTCCAGTTGTAGGAGAAGTTGAACATGTAGACTGTCGACCTGCTTATGTCTCCACCATATCCCATTAGGATGTAAGTGTTGTCCAAATCTGCCTTAGGGAATTCAGTAGGAGCTCCTTCATCATGAAGCTCTAGATACTCCCTGATGAGTTGTTCAGTGATGATCAACTCCTGTCCACATATGCTGGACCTCAGTACATGAATCCCATTTAGGGTTTTAGCTTGACCATTTCCCCAAATTTCGGCCATTTGGTTGGAGTAAACAGTGGGGTTAACGGTAAGGGCTGTGTAGTAAGATGATTAGGTGAGAAAGGAGATGATTTCAGAGAAGTCGGCATCTCTTGATGAATCAAGAAGTGCGACTTGGTTATACTGAGGGTTAAGTGTCATTGGAGAAAGGTGAATGCAGATGAAATTTGAGCTTGGGTAATTGTTGAGTGAAGAGAAATTTCTAGGGTTGTAAAAATGATGTGGGTAGAGAAATTTCTTGATCCAACACTGTTCAGTTCAATTTCAAATTTTGAGCAAAATTTAATGTTAGATGTTGTGGTTTGGTTCATTAGTCTCGTAAATGACCAATATAACACATAATGTCCTTTAATTGAACAATATACTTTGTTTAATTAGTTTCTTAGACAAACTAAGTCTCGGTAAAGTTTAGGGCTCAATTCAGTTGATTTAGGGCATGATTTGTTGGACATTTGACTGGATTACATTGCACATTACCTGTATAGTCTCATAACACAATAATCAGTAGTCTAGAGCACTCAAACGAAAATCGGGCAGAGTAATAGTATAGTCGTGCGATTTGAGGGCGATTTGGGAGTGGTGAGTGTCTATGACCGACTCCCGTCTATTTATACTAGGGTTTCATTTAGTCGTGCGACTGAACCTATTCGCACTCTTGATTCGTGTGACTGAGGTCAGTCGTGCGACTGCCATAGTCGGTCACTTACAGTCGTGCGACTAGGTGTCTGTCATGCGATAGTCTCATTCGGTCACCTCCATTCATGCGATTGGTTCATTCTTATGATCCAATTGTGTGAGTTTACTCATGCTTATGGTCCAATCGCACGTCTAGCCCATACGTGTGGGTTATTCTTGCGATTGGGCTCATATGTATGGGTCAATCGTACGGCTGGTCCATACTCATGGTCCAGTCGTGCGAATGGCTCATACTTATGATTTTGACTTTATGACCATTTGACACTTAACCCTTTTAACTATCGAAAAAGCATTTCATGCATTTGATCACCTCAGACGTGATCCTTTTTTAACAATTTGTCACCTTAGACGTGACCTTTAATTGGGTAATTCCCAGATTGACTTCCCATGCATAGTGCGACATTTAACTAATAAAATAAATGAAATTTAACTAAATTATTCAACTATAAATAAAACAAAGGAAAAACCTAATTTTGTATTTTTGTGGGAGGTTGAAATCCTAAGATATGTATCTATCAGATTTTCTTCCTAGACAATATAGCATCAAGTAACTTTGATCATAACTAGAAAGATTCAAATATGGAATCATACAGGTATATCAAATCATTTGGAACATTTTACCAAAACCTTTTTATACTATATTCTTCTTTTCATCAAGAGTCATTTTCAAGTTTAGGAAATCATACTAGTACCACACGATGCACACAGTGGTTTTGACTTTCAAGAGTTGCAGCCATGATGATTGTCAGTATACTAGTCCTCTTAAATCCATACTCAGATTTTTGACACACATTAGTGATAATTTAAGGTTTAATTATTTCACCAAGCATTTGTGGATCCCACACTTATATGGTAATTAAGGTTCCTCAGAAGATTTTTGAGCGGTCTATGGGTAGTATTCAAGAAGAAACTATTCTAGAGCTTTCAAAGAGATGCTAAGCCTCATGTCAGTGCCACCGCATAGTAAAGAGGCGCACACAACAATGAATTCTACAATATTTAGGTTATGATTATCCTCATGTCAGTGCCGCCGCACAGCAGAGAGGCACACAACCTATCTTCTTGTTTGATCAATTATTTTCTTTTTGCACAGATCGCACCAATAACATGGGTTATTAGCTTGATTTCATTTTGCAATTTTCAGGTGCTTTGCTCATTTTTATGGTCATCCGCACTCATTTGTGGCGTTTATTTTGCTCGTCACCCCTTATTGGAACTTCGTTGATTGTATTAAGCAGGGATAAGATGATAACCCCAAAGCTTGTTGAACAACTTAGTTTGAACTTGACATCACCAACGAGGTCTATTAATCTATTGTGTTGAATCTACCGACATATCATCAGATGGTCTAGCAACCTCTAGGTCTACTTTCTCCATGTTACCTTAGTAGCAGCTAGCTTAACTATCATTTTTTCTTTTATGTTGCTTACACATCTCAGACTTATACTTTGAATTCTACATTTTGAACAATTCATTCTTTTAAAGTCCAAAACTATTTGTTCCTGTGTACTAACATATTCCATAGTCCTTGAATTGGTATCACAGATATGATCTCATTTCTCTTAGCTAAACTGTCCATTTCCCTCATTTTTATTTGATTTAATTACTTAATACTATTCTAACCTATTCTCCCCCTAAAATTCTAAAACCGAAAATTGTTTTGCGTTTATAATTTTAATAGGTGAAGAAATGAACTAAAATAAAATACAAGAAAATAAAACTAAAATTAACTCGACATGTCGGACTATGCACTTTCAATTTTGGAATCACTTCATTTTTTTAACGCCGTTGACCTCTAACAGATAGAGAAAACATGGTTTATCAAAAGCTTTTGTGTAGAGGTCAGCGCGTTGAAAATCTGTATTAATTTTAACAACATCGATTAAATGCTTTTCAAAACAATCACATATAAAGTGATATTTAATTCCGATGTGTTTGGTTTTATGATGTTGGACCAGTTTTTTAGTTACTACTATAGCAGCAGAATTATCAACATAAATAGGAGTGTTAGTGAATTGCAACCCGTAATCCCGCATTTGCTGTTGAATCCATATGATCTGTGAACAACAACTTACAGCAGCAACATACTTAGCTTCACAGGTTGACAGAGCAACCGTGTTCTGCTTCTTACACTTCCAGGTGACTAATCTTCTCCCAAAAAGTTGACATCCCACTGATTTTGACTTGTAGTTCATTTTGCAACCGCCGTAATCCTAGTCACTATACGTTGTAAGCTCGAAATCATCATCATGAGGATACCACAACCCGAGTGTTGGAGTACCTTTCAGATAACGAAATATCCTTTTAACGTCGATTAGATGGTTGACCTTAGGTTTCTCCTGATATCTGGAACATAGACACGTTGCGTACATGATATTTGGTCGCGAGGCTGTGAGGTACATGAGAGATCCAATCATTCCTCGGTACATGGTGGCATCAACCAGATCGCCACTTTCGTCGGGTGCTATGTCATGGTTTGTAGCAAGTGGAGTCCCAGTTGCAGAAGCGTTCTACATATCGAACCGACTGAGAATATCGCCTACATACTTGGTCTAATGTAGAAATATCCCCTTTGATGTCTGATCCACCAGTAACTTGAGAAAGAATTTCATCTCTCCCATGTCGCTCATCTCAAATTCAGCCTTCATTACTACTTCAAATTCTTTACATAAATCTTCGTTCTTGGAACCGAAGATTATATCATCAACATAAATTTGAACAAGCAGTAAATCACCATCCTTTTCTTTGATGAATAGTGTACAATCAATCACTCCTCTACGAAATCCGTGTTTCACAAGATGAGTTGAGAGTTTTTCATACCATGCTCTCGGGGCTTGGTGAATCCCATTGAGAGCGTTATCTAGTTTGTAAACTCTATCCTGATGATATGGATCCTCAAATCCTTCAGGTTGACTAACATACACTATTTCTCGGATTTCACCATGAAGAAACGCACTCTTTACATCCAGTTGATAAACTTTAATTTTCATGTAAAATGCATAGGCTAGGAAGATACGGATTGCTTCCATTCTCGCCAAAGGTGCAAATACTTCATTGTAATCAATTCCCTTGACTTGTCGAAATCCTTGAACTACAAGTCTAGACTTGTTTTTGATTATGACCCCTTGTTCATCTTACTTACATTTCAAGACCCATTTTGTGCCAATGACCTTAGCATTTTTAGGTCTATCCACCAGTGTCCATACACCTAACTTCTGAATTGAAGTTCTTCTTGCATGGCACTCACCCATGCCTTGTTATTTAGGACTTCACTGACATATTTTGGCTCAAAATGAGACAAAAAACAAAGATGCGCACCATCATGAAGATATCCCTTTTCTATTACCGAGGCATAATCCGCTGAGTATAGCTGATTTCTTTTCTGAACTCCTAATCTTACATCCCCAATGACATTGTCTAGAGGATGATAGAAATTTAAGCGTGATCCAGGAGTGGTGGGAACTACTACCTCATTATCGAGTGAAATTTTGGTTCCGGATCTGAGGCAGTAGGAGTTTGAGGTTCCGAAGAATTAGAGGCATCAACATCAGATGCTTGTGGACTTGCAGTAGTAGGAACCTGTTCCTCTTGATCGTTCTCCACGGCTTCATCGTCAGAGGATGAGTCACTTACCTCAAGTGCTCCCTCTAAGTGACTAGGTGACTCACCTCTTTGACCAAATGTTGTTGAGTCTTGTGATGGTGTGTTTAAGACATCATATATCATTTTGGTTGCTAATTCATCTTCAGGAGTGGAGAAGGGGATGTTGAAGGACTTAAAGAATCCATCATAATCGAAAAAGAATGTTGGTCCTTTACCAGCAGGGGGTGATGTATCTCTGAACATCAATGTTGCACCACACTTCTACTTGACCCATTGAGTTGTTGTAAAATCTCTTATTCGGTATGTTGTACCCTAGAAAAATTCCTCCTTCAGCCTTCTCGCTGAACTTGCCTTCTCAAGAGGGTTCATGGTGCGCCAAACGGTTTGAGATACTCTAGATTAGGTTTATGTCGTTGGAGTAACTCGTAACACGTCTAACCATGACGTTTTACTACCAGGACCCGATTTAGAGTGTAACATGCATTGGCAACTGCCTCATTCCAAAATTGGATGCACAGTTTTGAGTCTTCTAGCATTGTCCGTGTTGTCTCTACCAAGCTGCGATTCTTTCTCTCAGCAACACCGTTCATTTGAGGAGTGTAGGCAGAAGTGAACTGGTGCATAATTCCTTTTTCTTTGCAGAATGCCTCCATCCATTGGTTCTTGAACTCGGTACCGTTGTCTGAGCGTACTTTTCTTACCTTCAGCTTGTAGAGTGACTCCAATGTAGTCATCTGTAACTACATAATAGTACAAGTCGCTAGCGATGCTCCTTGTACTGACTGGGCCAAACAGATCCATGTGAAGAATCACAATAGGTAGTTTAATGGAATGAACTTTCTTTTCCTTATGAGACTTCTTAGTATCTTTGCCTTCCTTGCAGGTGACACAAAAATCTGGTAATTGCAAGTTTTTGACGTTTACTCCTCGCACTAGATCATTCTGGATCAAGTGATTCATCTTCTGGCGATTGATGTGTTCCATTCTCCTATTCCAGCAGATCGAATCGTTCTCGGTAGCCTTTGACAAGATGCACTAAACTTGATGATCAGTTGTGGAGGCCTTTGATAGATCCAAGACATAAAGATCATTATATCTTGAAGCTGGCATTAAGACTTGGTCCTCTAGGATCACATAGTCCTTTTTCAGAACATAGCACTTCTTGTTGTCGAAAACTACCTTAAAGCCTTTGTCACATATTTGTGAGATAGAAAGTAGGTTGTTTTGAAGTTGTTGAACATAGTTTACCTTATCAAACTTCATTTTCTGGTTCCCCACTTCCCCTGGAGCAGTGATGTAACCTCCTTTGTTTCCAGCAAATAAAACGTGACCTCCTTTAATTTGTTTGACATTTGACAGGAGTGTCAGGTTCCTAGTCATGTGCCTGGATGCTCCGCTATCTACGATCCAAGTATTTGTGGCAGCACTATAGCGAACACCCTGCACATTCAATGGAAATCATTAGTTGAGGCTAGGGACCCAAGCTTTAACTAGCTTGGGTGACCCAGAAGAATCACACATCATAAATTCCACCCACTATCCTTTTTATGGTGAGGGAAGATCATTTATCTTCTTGTTCTCATTATCAGATATTGAACTAGATTTTTCTTTCCATAAGCCAGTTTTGTGTAAGGCATGTTTGTGGTAAACAGACGTCTGGCTAATGGGTTTAACTTTAGGGTCACTTACTCCTTTTGGTAGAGTTGCGGAGCTCCTTTTTTTAAGGGCTCTTTTTAGTGTCATAAAGTTCAATTCTTTTCCTTGGTGTCTGATAGTAAGGATAATTAGACGCAATGTGTCCATCCTTTTTTAAGGGCTCTTTTTAGTGTCATAAAGTTCAACTTTTGACATGTTGGTGTAACTGTTTCTGTGGAGAAGTGTGTGACACACATGTGACTTTATTCTGTTTGGGTTTTGACACTTGTTGTTTAGATGTTTTAGCTTGTTTAACAAAATTTACTGTTTGAACCTTTTCAACATCTTTACCCTTTTGTTTGTTTGGACTTAGACATGATGCACATGGTTGGTTAACTTGTTTGGTCTTTTCAGGTTTAGAACTAGACGTGTTTGAACCCGACTTTACCTTAACCTCCTCAAATTGTTTATCCAAATTAAGAGTAGGCATTTTCTCTTTTGACTTTAAAGTGGTCTCCTTTTGTTTAGTGACAGATTCATTAAGTTTACGTGTGGAATCTGGATCACTTACAAGAGGAGTGGACACCACATGATCCTTGATTGGGTTGTTATTTATTGGTTTGCATTTTTCATTCAACAAGGTCTCATGTGGTGGTGGAACCACTTTGTAACCCAAACCCTCCCCGTTGTTGTGTTCTCTCACTAAGTGCTGGACTATGTGAGAAGAACTAGTCCAACTGTGTAGTTTTTATTTTAATGAATTTATTTCGACTTCCAAAACTGCTTTTTGTTTCTTAGATTCTTCTAGGGAGTTTAAATAGAACTTGATGTCATTAGCTTGGTTATAAGCCACAACTTCTGTTTCCCAAAGTTGTTTATTTAACAGTTCTATTTTCTCTTTGTAACTGTGCTCATTTAGTTTTAAAAAGTGATTTGCTTCAGTGCACAGTTGCAAGTCCTTTACTAAGCTATCGTTGTGATCTAATAACTTAGCGAATTTCAAATCTATGCTTTCCCTAAATTTATTACAATCAGAACAAGCATGATTATTGAAAAGTTGGTAAGTGGAACTTACCTGAGAAGGTTCTGTTGAATCAGCCATCATAGCAGAGTTTGACTTTTCTGGTGCAGGTGATTCTGAACATGTTGAACTTTGACCTTCTTCATTCAGGTGAGTGACCACATTTGCAGTTTCTTCAATGTTCAACATCACGATTTCCACTGCTATATCACCTTCGCTAGCAGATTCATCATCCAAACCCTCAACGCATGCAATGTTGGATTCTCCCCAAGACACAAACCGAAAGGTCCAATCTTGCCCTTCGGCATCTTGAGCCGTCAAGGCTTTAGGATCCTTGCTTGATGATGCAGGACTAATTGTGGGTTTATCTTGACGATTGAAGGTTGTAAACGGATTAGCAGTACCTGTCTTCTTGGGCTTCACACACTCACAATTGAAATGCCCCTTTTCTCCACAGTTAAAACAGGTAATCTTTGTTTTGTCAAAACCAAAGGTTGTATCCTTTGTGGCAATCAAGTTCTGTCCTGTCTTCTTAACAAACTTCTTTGCCCTCCGTACAGCACTTGCCAATACCCACATGATATCCATTGTTTCCAGCTCAGTCTTAACTACTTGCTCGTAGTCTTCTTCTGCCAGATGGCAGTTTCCAATCTTCCCCATAACTAGACCGTCATAGGAGTGAACTACAGCTGCTAGAAGATCCATATGCTCCTTTGCTATCTCTACAGTTACATTACTAAGATTCTCGGTCTTCAATCTTGTAGCATTGGCTTCAGGTGTTATGTATTGGGTGCAAGATGACTCTGACGTGTCAGATCCTGAAGTAGTGGCTTGAGATGGAGCGGTTGAACTTGACACGAATGCCGTTTGAAGTGATGCTCCACACGATTTTGCTTGAGGAGTTGAGTTGTAAACTAATGGGTTCTGATCATATGACGCCTTTTGAGATCTGTACTTCATCCTCAACTCTTCCTCTCTCTCAGCTTTAGAATGAAATCATTGATATCCAACTTTGCCAGCATATCATTCTTTCTGAGAGTTGACACAAATGACACCCACTTTTCTAGCAATCCATCTGCAAAATTCGACACCTTGTCTTCCATGGATGTAGTAACTCCATGAGTGTGCAACTCACTCATCAAGTGGTAGAAACGGTCGATAACGTGAATCGGTGAATCCCTATCTGTTGTGAACGCTGAGTATTGAACTTCCATCTCTATTTACTTTTAATTTTTGAACAAAATTGTGTTACTAGTGCAAATGAAAGAATACGATTGGGCTATTTGTGTGATTGAACAATGCGGATGGCTCAAACGTGTGATTGAACAAAGTGGATGGCTCATACGTGCGATTGAATAAATTCGGATGGCTCAATCATGCGATTGGACAGGTACGGATGAACAATGCAAATAACGTGTTCAATCGTATGAATGGATGAACGACTAGGTGCAATCATACGTATGGGAGTTGTATATGAGTTCAGTCGTGTGATTGAGTCAATCGTGCGACTGAAGCTGCTGGTTTATGAAAATTTGAGGGTTTTAGGTACTTTGATGCAAAAACACAAATTTTTCACGAACCCTAATTGCCGTATGCTGGAAAACGATAACTTTTTGACCTGGAGACGTCGAAAACACTATTTGACACAAAAAGATTGAGTTTTTGAATGAAAAACGTGATTTTTATGTCAAAATCGATTGAATCACATGCAAATCAAGAGCCAAAGCTTTGATAACACTTGTTAGGACCATTTAGGTAGGAAATACTAACTGATTTACATGTATACCAAACCAAATAGTGCAGAATCCTATTTGATTGGCAATCCAATCAGTGAGAACGCAAGTATAATCGATCTAATAATGAATCAAAATGTTAAGAATGATTGCAAGATGATTAATTGCGATCTATGAACTTGGAACAATTAGTATGGTACGATTATGTGCGTAGGTATTCGAATTGTTACGTTTTTCCACGAATTAAGTGGTATTTATAGGTTAGGGTATGTGATTCGTGCGACTGAACCATTAGTATGGTTCAGTCGTGCGATTGAATCATACAATTGTTCCAACCACACGACTGAAGCTTCAGTCATGTGACTGAGTCAATCTTATGTCTCATACGTGTGACTGATCCAGTCTCCTGGTTCAGTTGTGCGACTGGTCCATTAGCATGAAGTATTCATGCATATGGTCCATAGCATGGTCCATTCGCATGAGAACTTCAAATAATTAAGTGTAAACACAATTCTCAACCATTCTTGAGTAAGAACTATGTAAACAACCACAAACCTATATAGTTAGTTCAATACATAATAAACAATGAAATATTAAACACTATAAGCATCAACCACATATTGTATTTCATTCATACATCATAGGGATCCATTTCTTCTAGGTCTTCCTGGATCAGATGTGCTGATGTGAATCTTCCTCCCAAGTAGGCTTCAAAACTTGCAACAAAGGCATTGTAAGTTGCCTTTTGTTCTTCAGATCTTATGTCATCAGTAGTGTTTGTGGGAGTTGTAGTGAATCATGTTGCTTGGGATGATGTTGATGGATGATTAATTAGAGTTGCAATGAACCTAGTGTTTTTAGTTGATCTCCGGAAGAGATGAAATCATCCTCCTCGGTAAAGAAGGCATTTTCCATAGAGTGAGATTCTAATGGAAATTTGTATGCCTCAATCACTTTGGGTCCTCCTATGATTTTGCTATGTTCATCTAGCTCAAATGCTTCTATCTTTGCTATCATTATGTCTAGAGTTGTACTCTCAAGATCAAAAGTGTTCTTTAACATAGTCACATTTTGTTTCTAGATCTCTAGAAGACTGTACAACATTTTCTTGTTTAAATACTAGACTTTGTAAGTGACACCCATGATTTACAAGTCATTTACCAACTATACAAATTTGTGCACTTGCTTGGATATTGACTCCCCTTTGGAGTGATAAAATGTTTCATACTGATTAACAAGTTTATCCTTGTTAATCTCTGCAACTTCACTGCTTCCATCACACATAATTAGTTGTGCATCCCAACTGCTTTGGCAGTACCATACTGTTGGACCAAAAGAACCAATGAGTCAGATCAGAAAAACCTTTAAGTCCCATAGACATCATAACAACTGAAGTAGTCTACATCAGCTGAAGACAAAGTCTGAAGACAAAGTCTGAAGACAAAAGCTGAAGACAAAGTCTGAAGACAAAGTCTGAAGACAAAAGTCTGAAGACAAAGTCTGAAGACAAAGTCTGAAGACAAAGTCTGAAGACAAAAGCTGAAGACAAAGTCTGAAGACAAAGTCTGAAGAAAAAGTCTGAAGACAAAGTCTGAAGACAAAGTCTGAAGACAGAATTTGAAGATAGTCTAAAGATCAAGTTTTCAGAGGTTGTCACAACAGCTGAAGAAGTTCTCTTCAGTAGTTGTGATGGTTTACTTTTAGTA
>BJCM01146007.1:0-20358 GCA_018326385.1 Flaveria bidentis
ATCTTCGGATGACTAGTTACTTGTAAGAAATATATCTATGGAAGAACAAAATGTTCATCCGTAGATGTTTCTTACACTTGGTCAATTTCATAAGTTGACAAAGTATAATGTTTGTACCTGCAACCATACATAAATCAATACACAAAAATGGGTTAACCTATATATTTAATGCATACACAATAATGAATTACAAACATTCATTACAGATATTAATTCAAGTACTAAGCCTATACATAATGAACTAGATCTCCTAAACCTAGACCTAACATTATGTCATATACAAGTTACAGTACTATTTTATAAACAACTTCAATTATCAATAATGACATGTTTTATGTTACTAACAACTTGGCATGTTAAAGAAACATATGTCTCATTAAGATATTTGACAGTCGTATACTGAGGCTGTAATAGCGAATAATAGCGGAGTTTGAACTAGCTTATGCAGGGCAAACAAGTCATTCGTATTTTTTAAAATATTCGTTAATTTCCAATCTGGTCATTTGTTAACGAAATTAGCGATTATTTTTTGTCCCAATCAGACCATTAAACTTTTAAGATTAGGGGACAAAAAGTCACTCATATTTTTATCTGTTTCAATCAAGTCATTAAGACTTTTTTGTTCCAATATTTATAAAAAGAACAAATTATTTAAATAAATTAACGAATTATTAAAAAAACTAAAAAAATATACAATTGACCTAATTAGGACACTTTTAAACTTTAATGGTCTGATTAGAATTAATAAAAATTATTAGTAACCTGATTGAAATAAAAAATATACAAATAACTTATATGGAACCTCTTAAAACTTGTTTAGTATTCTACGAACTTTTCTTTTTTGTTTATATACAATCAGTTATAGCTATTCTAATTATATATACATTGCATGCCAGTATAAGGATGGAGGCTTTGATGAGATTCTTCCATCTGACTGATTAAGGTCAAACGGATTTACGATTTACCAACATGAAAAGGCGAAAGCAACACTAACATTTCATTTAAAAGAAGTTGCAGAAATCAAGAAAGTTTATGTTTTAATAGCATGATTAAACAATTAAAAAAACGTTTTTATAAAATATAGTCAAAGAAAAAATAAAATTTATGGAAAATACATATAAGTTCTTTTCAAAGAACATTTCTAATTAACACTTAAAGAAATTATTAAGAAAACACTAAATAAAATCTTTTGTAAAATATCCGATAAGAATAGAAGAGATAGACATAAATATATAAAAAACAGTATTTTGATAGATATTTTTTTAAATTACATATATTTCGTAAATAAAAGTTTCACTTACACCGTATTAGAAAAATAATCTGAATTGAATATCGAAAGGGGCATACGATAAGATATAGAAGCTGAGCTTGAACCAGCGAAAAATCAAACAACAAGTTACACCATTTCTCAGATACAGTAAGGATCACAATGAGTGTTTATCGATTCTTTTACATAAGAAATTTAAGAAATTCCCACTCGTTGCAATCACTATATTTATTACATTATAATAGAGCTCTTAGTCGTTTATTGTCCTACTAGAGCACCATGGATATATAAATGAACTGCAAGCAGTTATTCCCTCATAACATAACAAGCTTCAACACTAGCTTGTTACTTGTATACTCTTAAGGAGGAGGAATCATATTAAATTCATCTATTTATATTAAGCGATCCTAACTACTTTTACTTCTACCTACTTGTTTGCTATCAAACTCGGGGCCTTCATTTTACGAGGCATGTGTCACTACCTTGTAGGCTAACCCCACAATGACATATAAAGTTTATTTATATACCCATTGGTTATCCTCATGGGTAAAATGCAATATATTAATGAGCGATTATATTTTATAACATGTTCATTATAGTTAGGGATTTTAATGCTTTGGATGAGCGCGAAAAAAGGCTCATGGGCCTTAAAGACTTAAATTATATAAACTAACTTTTTTAATGAAAAAAAAATTTTAGCAATAAACATAGCAATATCATAGTATTACAATGACATACCGTAATAGTTAACCAATAACTCGTAAATCTTTTCTAGCATTTTTTATAACAAATTGGTTTATAACATATTCGTAGTTTATAGTCTCTATTTTGCTTTCGGTAGCTATTATCGTCGATCCACTAAGTCTTTCTTGAGACACCGTGGATCGTAAGTAAGATTTCAAGTTTGAAAAGAACAAAATTTGTGGTATAAATTAGTTTGTGGACTTTAATTACAATCAAAATTTAAATATTTTAGTGGGCTATTAGTTAAGTAATTAGGTTAGAAAAATAGGCTCAAAAAATTTGATTTAAAACATAATTGAGTTAAGTTTTTAATTGTATTATACCTTATAACTATTTTTTTATAATTATATATATAAAAAGTTTAAAAACTTGTGTGCCCCTGAGCAAGTGAGCCGTGAACGGGGGTCCATTCTGCCCCTCCTCAGGGCCGACAGTGATTATAGTTTGAAGATATGATGACTTAGTTTATTTACGGTTGTTGAATACTTAATTGATTTAAGAAATTTGTCCAACAGTGCTAAGGTAGATCGATGTGGAAACGTGACACAAGCCGCACGTGAATGATACTCCATATGTCTTTCATGATTATTCATCTATGGCTAATACATGGTTTAACCATGACTTCGACTATGGCCTTGTTGTCTTTTAGGAGAAAGTTGGTGATAGATTCATGACAGGGAATATTGCATTTAGTCCTTAAACAAATAAATATGAAAGTTAAAAGGTTAAATTGAATATGTTTTAAAGACAATAGGTGCCTTTGATTTTTGGAAGATTTTTGGAAGATTTTTAAAGGAATATTAGTTTAATAAGTATTTTATTTAATAGTATATTGATCTTATTTGATTACCTTTGAAGTTTTATTTTATTTGATTTTGGGTTTATCTAAATTAGGGTTTGAGTCATAAGTTGTTTGGGATTTGTTTAGGTTAAATAGGAGTTAATGTAGGGTAATGGTACGCAATCTACAAATTAACATAAGCTTTTGTTAGGTCTAATATCTTGTTTCAAAAAATCCGATTTGTTCATCTAGTTTTTCTTGTTCTTGGGATCGATTAAGGTTGTGTTTGATTTCCGCTGACCAAGGGTTGATCACTGACTGAATGACTCGATCAGTCGGGTCAACCGGTCAGGGCGTTTGATTTGTCCGGTGTTGACGACTGACCCGGTCGCTAGGGTTTGACCGAGACTGTAAAATCGGCATTGCTGAACACACAGCCGATCCGATCACTCCTGCACTCCTTCCCTCTGCCGCTCCCCCCACCCCGCTCCTTCCCTCACGCCCTCCGCCGCTCCTGCCCTCCCTCCACCGCTCCCCGTCACTCCTTCCCTCCCTCATCCGCTCACCGCCGTTCTTGCCCTCCCTCCTCTCCGCCGCTCCTGCTCTCCCTCCTCCGCTGCTGCCCTCCCTGGAGATGGAGATGGAGATGGAGATGGAGATGGGATTGGGTTGGGTGAAACCATAAAGATGATGTGGATAGGGATGGGTGGATTGAGCTTTTAATATGTTATTATTATTATTATATTTTTATTATATTATTATTATTAAGGGTATATTTGTCATTTGACACTCAACTAGCAGATAAACTTAAGAAAGTTATTGTTGGAGATAGTTTACACAATTGTTATTTTTATCATTCAGCAAAGTCAGTCAGATGCTGACTCAGTCAGAACTTCTAATTGGGTCAGCTTTTAACTCAGTCAGATCTTACTGAATCAATGTAATCAAACAATCCCTAAATGGTTTGGTTTGACCCAATACCTTTTTCTTGCAAAATTTTGATGGGGACTTTGGCTAATGAATCAAGATCTTCAATTCAAGGGTCAATACCTAAATTGATTTATAACCAATCATAAATTCAAGGGTCCATTTAAATGATAAATATAGCAACACTCAATAGTAAGCTAATATATAATAGAAATTTCTCAAGACCTTGAATCAAATTAAGGGTTTGTTCTTTATCACAATTGCTCAATAAACCATTATGCAACTCCAAAGAAGTGAAAACAATGACATTTTGGACCAGGAGGATGGTATGGGTTGAGAGAGCAAACCGAAAGTGTGTATGGAGGTTAGTTTCAATGGGGGACGGGAAAATACAAAGGATGGTGAAAAAGCAAGGTTTAGAGATGTCAGTGATGTTTGCAGATGCATAGATATGGTGATGGTGGGCATATTGATCTTGTCATGGGTAGGTGTGGTGGTGCTCATACGTGACGTTGACAATGGGCGTGCGACGGTGGGTGGAGTTCAATGTGATGGTGATGGTGAAGAACAAGATCCGTGAAACATTAGAGAAAAAGAAAGTTAGGGAAATTTGCTTGATTTTTAATCATTTAAAAAATATTTAATAAAACTGAGTTACATTAGCATCAAGGACTTATTTTATTACCCGCTTGCATTATCATTAAACCAAACATGTAGCTTTTTATACTTTAAAACTCAACAAAGAAAAAATAACATATCGCATGAACCTTTCATGTAATTCACAAATTTTACTACATTTAACCTTTGAAAAATTTTGCAATAACACAAAATCATATTTACTCACGTGTTAGATAATGAAAATTTAATCCTAACTTAAGTAAAACTTAAAAATCTTATTCTTCTTTCAAATATAACCTAAAATGTCAATAGAAGGTATAATTATATAGAATTTAATTTTGGAACTCAAAACCCAAAAACATCAAAACCCAAAAATTCCTTCTTCGTAAATCTAACCCACACAAATATATAACAATTCTCATCCACTCATCAGTTCCTTCTTTCCCATCTTTTTCGTTCCAAACAATGGTGGTCCATATGGGTCTTCTTATTGTATACACACATTTAAAAGATTTAATCTTTACACATAACCAATAAAATACAAAGCATATGAAAATCTTGAGTAATTGAACACCTTTATACAAGACTTAAAATGTGTGGAAGTGTTAACGCTTTTTTCAGTGTCATTGAGACCGAAAGATAGACAATGATGAACGGCGGAGTGGAGGAAGAATGTAACTGACCATCATTGTTTTCCGGTTTATGATCAAGAGCCCTAGAGAATAGAAGTAGAGAATTAAATATCAAAGATCAAAGCAAAAAAAAAATTATTGATACATTGCGTTTTGAATGTTTGATATCTTTGAAATATACCAATTTAACATTATTATTGTTATTTTTATCATGATAAAAAGAGTAAAAATATAATTTACTGACAAAAACATTATTTGCTTTACATATACTTTATTTTTAAAATACCACACCTTTATTTTTAAATTACCACACCTTTATTTTGTAGAATTTTAACTCATATTTTTTCTATATTTGGAATTACACCAATTTACCATTTTTGAATACAATTTATTGTTACATGTTTGATCTGAACTGAAAATGAAAAACTAAAAAGGAAAATCTAGGGCAGAAGATTCTCTGTTTTCCAAGAAGTTGTAGGGAGACAGATGATGGTCGCAAGTCCCACTTTTAAGAGGTGGGTACCAGTATCCGTACACTTTGATGTGCTAATTTCATGTATTCATATTCTTTTTTCCTTTTTAAAAAAGAACTTTTGTTTTTTAAATACTTCACTCACACCCTCTCAAAACTACTTTTCAATCAATACAAAGTTTTAATTAAAACTAGCTAAAAGCTTTAAAACTTGAAAAGTAATAATTCTACTACATAACACAATACTACTTGTGTTATTGTCTTGACAACAACAAATAAAAAAAATTATAAGTAAGGGCGGCTCAATCATTTTTATGACCAAAACGAATACTTAACTTTAGGATTATCAACTAGTAAAGTAATCAGCTACATGCAATTAATTAATAAAGTAATGAGGTCATGTGGGTCACTGATCCACCTGATCATTTTCATTACTTAAGTACGAACTCTTAAGATACTAGGATGACATGTCCCTGAAAAAAAAACTCATACATCAATCAGTCTCATTAGTCCATAACCTGAGACGACCCTCAAGAAAAAAACCACCCTAGGTAAGAAGCCCCTTGGCTCACTTATAATCTTTTATTTTTGTCATAAATTGGATATGAAATCAAAACCTTCATTTATTTTAATGAGATCTTGAGATATCTTACTTTAACATCACCTGAATTAAGAATCATCGGTAAGTAATGAGGTAATTAACCAAGCTTAAACACATATATATTTCTTTGAAGTCGTGAGATACATAGTATATGCTTATAAGTCGTAAAATAAGTAAGAAATTTATATAAATGGTTTGTATATTATGTTTTGTAGATTGTACAATACTTTGTTTTTTCTTTATTATTATTATTATTATTATTATTATTATTTTTATTTATTATTATTATTATTTTTTATTTTTTTTCACTTTTAACTTTATAGTTTTCATATTTTACTTTTCACCCTAATATTTTTATCACTTTTAACTTTAGTCTCATATATTTTTTATCTTTTATAAATATTTCGTTGTACGTTTCGGTTTAAAATTTTCGAGTTAACTTACTACAATGTGCCTATGTGGTTTAACATTTTTACATCATTTTTTTATGTTTAACGGTTGCGTTCTGTTTTACGTTTCGTTCTAATTTATACACGTTCACATGCCGTAACGCATGTGCATGGTACAACGTTTTTACGTCTATTTTTTGTTTAGTTTTATTTCATTTTTTTATGAGTGTACCTGGTGTTGGTGGTCGCTCGTGACGATGTAACATTAATGCTACTTGATATGATTTTACGCCCCCACCGCAACACGTAGAGCTGAATACTAGTTTCTTATGAATAATATAAGTTATCTAAGATTAAAAGCATATGCCAAATGTTTATTTATCTTTATGTTATGAATTGTACTGCGAGTTTAAAACACCTTAATTTTTTTTCAATCTTTAGTAGTTACTATAACAAAAAGAATTCCCAAATTGTTTTCGCATTATTTATATATTTATTGTTTAAATTAGTTCATTTAAATAATATAACTATACAACTTATCCGTACTAAAACAAGTAATTCGAATTTATATTTGTTTAAAGAAGTATAATTACTTTAATTCAATATAATTCATTTACTAAAGTTGATGACTTTTACTAATCTCAATGGCGAATGAAAAGCCACCAACCTCGGTACTACATAGATATAATTCTCTCACATCCTTAGGGGTGGCTCAAGGAAGGAGCAGGATGGGCGACCATGCATGATCAAATCTTTCGAGGTGGCCAAGTTTTTATAGTGTGTGTGTATGTATATATATATATATATGTATTCAAAATCCTGTATGTATTAAATTAGCCCATTACCACTTTATATTAACCTATTTTACCCAAATAATATTGGTTAAATCATTTAATTAGCATATCATATATAAACAATTTAAAACCCATTGTAACTTTTGTTTTTCATTTAGGGCCCGACCCAATTTTCTAGCTTAACCCGGGTCCGTTAATCCTCAACACCAGCCCTGCAAACTCTAATAACAAACATGTAATGGCGTAGGTGGTTATAAGCTTTCCTTTCCTTTTAAGGGGAACACTTAGGTTCAAACCTTGCATGCTACAAATCTCTTATACTTTTGGGGTTATTTGAATTTTTTTACCTTTCTTTTACTTGCAAGAGTAATGTTGTTTTATGTGTATGTTTTAGACGCCAAAGTGTGCCGCCTTAACTTCATACGTTTCTTATATGTAATGAATTATGTTAATGATACTACCGCAACGTGCTAACAAAGTTCACAAGCCAATTGATTAAAAAAAATTATAGTTTAGTGTTTTGATATTATTTTTTTACGGTTTGTACCACACATGACTTTATGCATAGTTTTTTTAATATATTGCATAAAAACATTCATTCTTCACCATTTAACGTGTCGAAGCAAATGAGTGTACATGCAAATTTTCTTCCATATATAAATAATAAATATGTTATTTTTTCATGGTTTATAGTGTTGAAACACGTATGTTCATAATACTATTTTATAAGAAAAAGAAATATTTTAGTTTATTTATGATTTGGAAAAATCTAACATTTTCTTATTACATTTAAGCTACAAAATTATCAACGGATTCTTCAATGTGACGGATTTGCGTCCACCTTTGAACATAAGTTTTTGTATCGGTTTATACAGCCGCGACAACACGCGGGTCATAAATCTCATTATTGTTCTATGTATCAAACTTTTCAATTGTAATAATTTAAGATATCTAACTATTTTAATTAAATAGTGAGTGATGCATAAACATTTCTTAAGTTAGGCCACAAATGACAAAACTTAAGGTTTTCTTAAGTTGGGCCGAAAAACTTAGGAGCCCAAATCACCAAACTAGTCAGCTACTACTAATTGGGCCAACTTTCGTTATGACTTATGAGATGCAACTCCAGAATACTATCTATATTATTTATAAAACATTTAAAACATTTTAAAAGGTTATTTAAAAATATCTTAAAACTAAGAACATATATTTAGGTACAATAACTTTTAAGTGTAAAATTGTAATTATATTATTATTTACTAATTACCCTTTACAATTAGTTATATAATAACATACACTCACTAACACTTACATAAAAGTTTAACAAATTTAAACTATTTGATATTTTGAACTTGTATTATATTAGGAACCGTATAAACCTTTAAAATTTACATTATTTTAGGAATTTTAGGAGCCATATAACCCTTTAAAATTTTTATTATTTTAGTATGCATTTGTGCTTAACATATTAGATTTTTGTAAAATTTTACAAGAATAACAAAATACTAAAAAAACATATGCCAAATATAAAATATTGATCTATCACATCGCGTCCCTCTACATGGCGCGGACACCCAACTAGACGTATTAACAAGAAGTTTCAAGAAAACGAGCCCATGCAAATCTCAATGGGCCGAATCTTGGGACTAAAATCTGAGTGGGTTTCAAATATATGAATCCATTACATTGGCCCAGAAAAAGAATGCGAAGATATTAATGATTTTAAATGCTAATAAAGTAATGATAACACTCATAATGTAGATATTATCATTACTATTAATATTAACCATAATAAAATACACAAGTTATCAAATTCTTTTATTAAAATTTGGGAGTTAAAACAATCATGAAACTTTCGGCGCTAATTTAAGATATGGTGGCTTAATTAAAAAAAAAAATTTGGGCACTAGTTGAATTATCTATAGTATTATAAAGATACGCAATAGATGTCAAAACTTTAAATTTTAGAGAGATGATTATATGTACATCAAATTTGATTGATGCGATACTGAATAGAAGAGATGAACAAAACATTTTATTTTTGAAAATTAAAATAGTTTAAGCATACAAAATATTTTTATTAAACAAAGTACACCGTTGAAATAAACATTTTTTCCTTCTTAAATTGACATTCTCCCTAAAATAGTTTAAGTTATAAAATGTAAAGAGAAAAGTTTATTCATATGTGAACAATATTTCTTGTCATGTTAAGATGATTTTTAATAGTATTTGCAATTATATATGGTACTGGGCTTTATAAGATATGTATCAATTAGTATTTAAGAAAGTATAACTATGTTTGATCAATTATAGATAACATCTGATGACTACAATGACCAATTATTTCTATGTTTAACCTATTACGGCCATGATTGATCAATTTATATATTTTATTTGAGAAATTAATTATAAAAATATTAAAAATTATAACCAAAAGGAAATTTATAAACTGCACTAAATATCACAAACCTAATTTTTAAAACATGATTTTGTTTATAAAGAATTTTAATTCAATTTAGTATTAAAATGTTTTCATATTTTGTTATTTATAATTCTTAAACCTTCATTATTGTATATTTTAACTAGTAGCTTATGATATCCAATATACAAATCTTCATAAAAACTATTGACGCGCAACAAATTATATTTATTTAACATATGTAATACACGAGTTTTTAACTTACTCTCATATATAACATATAAAGATAAGTAATAAGATACATTTTAACTTTTAATTTTTGTATGAAATCAACAACTAAGTTTCATTTGTTTCCTTTAAACTCATTTCTATAACGGAATTAGGAAGAATTTTGATTGTTTCATCGAAAAGTGTGTATCTAATTATAACTTTTAAATAGTGCATCATTGTAACTTTGATTGTTAATAATCTCATTATATGACCCTTCTTACAAATTTATGATTCTTTGTATAAGCATCATTGTAACAATATAGTATTGTGAACGAAAGAAGTGATCACAATATATTACCATATATATCAACATAGTATATTATTTACAAACCAATGATCAAAGTCAGAGCTACACATGCCCAACTATCCCAATACATACTATATTGGGACAAAAGTAGATTTAATTTGGTCAACTTCATTTGTTTAAAAGGGAAGCTACAAATAGTTGAAGATCGCATATGGAATGCCACGTTATCCATCGTATCCCAAAATAAATCGACAAAAATATCTAAACTTCAAAACCCCATGGAAATTAAAGGTTTCATTTAATTTACTTTGTATAAAACTAACTTAAACAAATAAAAAAAATGTTCTTTCAATGGTGCAAATAAATGCTATTGCGTAAACCAACTACGAACTCTACAAAAGGAAGAGATCGATGCTCATCAGAATTAAGTGTGACATATATACCTACATATAAATCTACATATATTTTCATTATAAGATTAGAACTCATTGTTATTAAAAAAAAGATATTTATTACACATTTGACACCGTTATGCTACGAAGGCTTTGGTATCTAAATTTTACCATATATTGAAAAACAGATTACAAATTTTAGAAAGTTCCAATGAAAATGGGTAAAATACCTACTCTAGTAACAAAACAACGTAACATTACGCGGTGATAACATCACAATCCTACTCATAAAATTTTTTCTAGCTTATCTCTTATATTAAATAATTATATCAGTTATTAATAATATTATTTAATACTTTTTTAGATTAATGTTTTTTAATAAATTAAGAAAGAGATCTTTTTATTAATGTTATTTTTAAAGAAATTAATTTTTTATAGTTTTTTTTTACTAAAGCATCAAACTTTTTAAAATACAAAATATTTTAAAATTGGTGTTTTTAAATAGTAATTTTTTTTGTAGAAACATAAAATAATTAAAATTAGAAGTTATAATAAGAAAAAAAATTAAAAAGATATTTTATATGGTTTGTCTTAAAAATATTTTTATTTTTTTCAGAAAAATAATTTAAAAAGTTGATATTATTTTTTATTACTTATAGTCGTTACTCATATGTAATTTCGGTCATATCATATCTTAGAATATTATTTAATAATTAATATTTTTTATTATATTAATACTTTACCAATTCAACTCATGTATTACACGGGTTTGTTAATACTAGTAATTGTAATAAGGGTATAAGCTTATTATTAAAGAAATTAACACATAGGTTAGACATCGGACAATTAAACTTTAAAGGCTACAATTAGACTAAATAATGCAATTACTAGAAGGTACAAGTTATTAAAATAAGTTACTATTTGATTATATCAGCCGTCTTATATAAATTTGAGAAACTTTATACCAACATTATTGTAAGAATATAGTATTGTGATTTGTGAACCAAGTGACCATATAAACAAACAAATTACATTACCCATAAAACAAATTAAAGTCAATGCTTACGCATATGCCCAGCTATTCCATACATACATTATTGAGATAATATAATAATAATTTTGGTCAATATTATTTATCTAAAACAATGCTACAGATTGTTAAAATTTCGCATACGGAATGGCATCTTATCCATTATGTATAGACATAATTAACTTGCCGCAATTCCGCTTTGATTTTTAATTATATTTTGATTCTTTAGATACTAATATTTTAATGTTTTATATAAAACGAGATACAATTATAATTAGATCACTTATGCATATTTTGTGTGTTAAGAATGAAAATATGAGGGTCGGGATTTTTAATATATTTATTTATATTAAAAAAAAAAAACATGTTAATCATATTTAAAAGAAAAAAATACATAAAATCCTTGTCATAATTCCGCATTTGCTTTAAAGAAAAGGAAAAAAAATCATAATTGAAAAAAAAAACATGTTAAAATCTTCAATTTGGATAAAATATGAAAGCTGAATAATATAATTGAAATATCTTTTAAACTTTAATGACCTACTTAAAATATATTTAAAACTTAATTATTATTTTATAAAATTACCCTTTTTATTTTTGAAATGATACACCTTTTAGAAAATATAACTCAATTTCTTGATAAACAACGTAAATCTATTGCACCATCGCTGCACAAAGCAATAGAATCTGGTCTTCAAGTAAAGCATCGTGTTAATTAAGAAATAAAACATATATAATACTTTTGCTTACGTTGAGAAAACCGTACTTTAATGCTTATGAAGTACGGTTAATAGTTATCAACCAGGTATGTTATCCTCTAATTCGGTTTTATTTATATAGCAAATGACTTATATTATCTAATTTAAAAATGGTTTCTTAAGTAGGGGCTGACTTTTATTACGCGAATACATACACCGATCTTATCATATTACCTTATCAATTATCAACTATGACGATTGCTCTCATATCTTAACAGATTGATTAACATATCTAATCTTTAAAGTTCAAACCCCATGAAAATTACAATATTTAGTTTAATGTATTCGAGACTTACTAAGCGGCTGTTTAACAACCTTTTAATTAGCCTCTTAATCTCTTAATGGTTCAGATGTCTGAATGATTCAGCACTTAATGATTCATACTGTTTGTTTCGCGAGCAAATGTCTGAATGGTTCAAACATTTGCCTCTGAATAGTTAAACATTATATTAGTGCTGCATAATTAAAACATTTACATTTGAATAGTTAAACGATATACTAGCGCTTAAAGGTTCAGACATCTTCATGATTCAGCACTTAATGGTTCAGACCTCTTATTGGTTTAACAATTAATCATTCAGAAGTTGCCAAACAGTCAAAACAAATAAGAAACAAGACGTTTATTACTTCTTTATTAATCTAAACTAACCATGCATTTATTTAAAATAAAATTACATATTTGAAGTAGATAATTTCTCCATAACTAATTTTACTAATAGATGCTTAATTTCTATACTACTATCGTGTTTTGTAAATTGTATGTATTAATAATATTTTCAGTTTATGGTTAATTTAATAATTTATGAACCAGATTATAGATGTCTTGTTTGTATTAGCTTTTTCTAATGCTATGACAATTACTAATATTATTTCTTCTTATTAACAAGCACTCTCATGTCTCATAAAAATCTAAACTTTAAAAGCAGTTAAAAAACCGCAACAAATTAGGCCCATCGATTTTATCCGCTATAAACCCGTCCGATCCGATCCCACCCGTACCTGAAGAAACCCGACCCAAACAACCTGTTACCCGAACAACCCGAAAACCAATTAAACCGATTCTTATTCGGGTCGGGTTTCGGATAAACTTTCAAACCTCAAAAACCCGAATAACCCGAACCAATTAACCCGAAATCCGAATAACCCGATCAACCCATAAATTATATGTATACACTTGTTTAGATTGTCCAAATTGATCAAATTGTTTGTATATAAATATATATTAGCACATTTTATAAACTATAGAAGTAAACTAATTTAAGTCCACTAATATTATAAGATTTCAAATGAAAACTTACTAAAATCAACTAAACTGAGTCTATTGTTTAATACCCGATACCCGATCCGAAAAACCCGTTACCTGAACAACCCGAAACCGATTAAACCGATTGTTATTCGGGACGGGTTTCGGGTAGACTTTCAACATTGAAAAACCCGAATAACCCGAAACCTAATTAAATTACCCGATCAACACCCCTACAACAAATGAATAAGAGAAAATTACATAAATGGTACTTGTGATTTGATTATATTACATGTTGGGCCCTCAAAGTTTAAAGTTGTAAAATTAGCCTAAACTTTAGTGCAGTCATTATAAGTTTGGTTCTCAAACTTTGGAAATTACAAAATTAGTTTAAAATTATGTGTTTTCATTGCAAGTTTGGTCCCGAAATTTTAAAAAATTAAAAGTTATTCCAAATTTTTATGTAATCGTTGCACTTTTGATCCCTAAAATTAACTTTAAAAGTTAGTTCAAATTTTATATAATGCAAAAAATTAAATGAATTAATTGCCAGTGACAAACAATACAATAAGTACATAAAACTTTATACTAATTTTATAATTTGTAAAGTTTGAATATCAAACATGAAATTTGATTAAACTATAGAGACCATTTATGTAATTTTCTCGATGAACGATGAAGAAAACTTTTATGGACCTAAATTAACCATTGTAATTTTAACTAAAATAAAATAATATACTTTAAGTTCTTTCTTTTACAATTATTAGTTTCATTAAATATGAACTTTCTTTATCATTATTATGCTTTGTTCTTTTGTTTTTGTAATGTTCCTTGAACGGGCTAATTGAATTATACTAATTTGTTAATTGTTCTTTTTTTAAACTTATTTAATTAACCATTTTAACCTACTTCTTAACTTTGGTAATGTTTGTTTTTTTAATTTTTCATTTCTGGACTTTATTTATTTATAGAAATCAAGATTTAAAAAACTCACCATAAAAAGATAAATTTCATCCATGGCCAGACAAATTTAGAAGGGCAAAAATCTTATCAATAAAAAAATAGAAATAACTATTCATCCGATATAATCTATATAATACTTAATTAGTCCATCTACTGGTATGAATGTCAAACTTAGTAAAATTATATAATTTTTAAAAGGAGTTAACTGTCCAAATAAGTTACTTTGGTTAGATCAGCCATTCTCCAAATTTTACTAAAATTAATTAAAAAATATTATTATTAAAATGAGTCAGCTATCCAAATAAGCTATTATATATTTAGTCATCCCTTTTACAAATTTGAGAAACTATGTGTCAGCATTATTGTAAGTATATAATATTGTGAACCAAATAAGTGATCATTAGAAACATATTACAGTATTCATAAACCAATTCAAAGTCAATGCTAGACACACTATTCTATACATCAGTATTGGTTAACAATGAATCTACTTTTTGTCATTTTTGTTTATTTATGGTAAGTTTGATTTTATAGACAACTCTGAACATTTAATTAAATATTTTATTTATTTAAGTCAAAAACAAATGTCAGATATACTTATTTATATTTACTCATTTATGCAATTACAATTTATTATATGACATTGTAGAATTGTTTTCCTCTCTTTACTTCAAACTGTCATTTCTAGATATATACGAGCATTAAGAAAGGAATTTAATAGATTCAAAATTAAGTATACAGTTAGGGATGTGCAACCGGTTCAAACCGGATAGAACCGAACCGAAATCGGTTAGAATCAAGAACCGAATAGTCTAAATATGATAACTGGAACCGAACCTTATGGTAACCTAATCGGTCTGGTTCCTAACCCAGGTTAACCGGTTTCGGTTTTGTTGATGAACTGGTAACAAATTGGTTTATGTTGAAGAACAAAAAACAGTGACATGATGTGATGATCTATTAGAAAGATTAAATCAATATTCAAATTAAACCATCGGTTTAAACACAAAAATCACAATAACAACATGATATGATGTCAATGAACGTTGTTTTCTAATAATGTATTTGGTTGAGTATGTATGTTTTGATTTATGAAGATTTGAAAGTGAATAGTGTATTGGAGTTTAAGTGGAAGATGTTGTTAGAAGGCTTTTAGGTTAAGTATTAGTGAATTTTGCTCCATAAATAAGTTAGTACTTTATTAGCATTTAAACATTTTATGGGCTATCAGGTTTAAGAGCATATTGGGGTTTGGAACCGAATAAGGAACCGAACCTGGAACTGTATACGTATATTATAGGAACCGTGAACCGAACCTATATTTTTATAACTGGTTCTGAACGATTCGGTCCAACCGGTTCTGGTTGAAAAGAACCGATTTTTCTCACCCTTAAATATACTTGATATCATGCTGGTAAAATAAGTATACTAGAAATTATAAATTTTTGTTGTGTAAATATAATATTATTTTGCAAGATGGATATATGAAATTCCCAAATCAGAATTACATACTTAATGACTAAAAATCCATTATGTGTGGATAATATGTCCACAATTCCCACTTGTTTTTCTTATTTGCACCGTAATTATATAATTTCATTTTCTTGTATTGATAAACTTATAAGCTCTATTTTTTTCGTAAATAAATAAGCATTGATTAACCATTAGAACCATGTAAAGAAACAAACGTGTTAAGAAACATAATATAATACCATGTTTTTGAATCATATACGAAACTTATAAGGGTTAGTTGTGGTGACATCCGAGCATGAAATCGTCTATTTAACTCTAGTTTGTTTTAGAAACATTAATCAATTATCCAATCCAAAATTCTGAACCTTAACTTTGTGACCACCTCTTTATAATACATTACTATGGGTTAAATATATCTATCTTTAAATAAAGATAAGCAATAATGAATTTCTTAACCTTATTTGTGACGTTGACCTTAAAATCTAGTACGGAAACAAGGCATATGTAAACCCATAGTGATATTAATGTCTTTTAGAAACAACTACAACCTATTGTTAACATTTGGTGAATTTAACTTCAAACCTCTTCCTCCATTTGATATTATCAAATACGAAAACTTACTTAATTAATTTGTAATGAGATAATTAGCCTTTAGCAATTTGGTAAACGAGCGTCAAAAGGCTTGATAGGGATCTTGAACTCCTAAAACATTATCAATTGAAACTTTATTGTGGTATTTTCTTACTTTAACTTGTTAAAGTGCTGCAATTTGATATATTGATGGTTTTACTTTTAACGGTAGATAACATGCATCATGCATAATTCTAGTTTTACCAAATAATGAAGTTACATCATAATTAACCATTATATTATCTAGTCTTCACTTCGTATATGTTACGTTTGTATTATGCAAAACATGTTACATATATTTTAATATGTTTTTAAGGAAATGAAATGTTTTGTTAAGTAGATTGAAGAAGAAAGAAAAACTTGTATTTAAGGAAATGAAATATTTTTTATATATTATTTGAAGGCCCAACGATCTCCAAACGAACAAAAACGTAGAAAAACTCAGGTTGAAAAGGATGAAGAACAAAACTATTTGATCACAAACATTATTGATCGACACTTTTATTAAAGAAAACTAAATATTTGATATCTTAAGCATCAACCAAACAACCCTATTTATACTAAACAAAACAAATCCTACTATGATTCATACTCCTATCTTCTAGGAATTAAAACAACTTGATAAACATCAAACTAAATAACTAGATAAACATACTAATTAAATAATAAATAAAAGACTCTTAATAAAACTAAAACTCCACTCATATAAGATCTGACTTTGACTTTTTTTTATGTGAATTAACAAAGATTAATTCCAACATTATTTAGAAAAATAAATAGACACGGCCCTTCTCCAAAATCAGATTTTTTTTAGAGTTATAGGATTTTAATAATCCCAACATTTATATGTTGGTCGAGATTAATCATAACTCAGTAAATGTTTACGAACACTCCCAACATTGAACTTATTTTCTTGCAACGATCCCTTACTAATTGATAGTTAACACAGTTAGTTTTTTGATGACGTAGATTAATTATATGGCCAACATACTAAGCCGAAAGTTGAAATCAACTGTTAGGTCCGTCGATCTGAAACTTATGCAACCTAAAAGCCGTCAATTTTCACCTTCTGATTTGAAGCACTTGACTCGTTGAATATAGATTTCAATTGACGATGGATGCTAGACACTAAAAAAAGGACCTAATAGAGGCTAGGTGGCGGTGGAGTTGAAAAATTGCTCAAAGTTAGACCCATTTCATCAAAAAAACTAACTGACGTTAATTCTCAGTTAGTAAGAGATTACTGAAGGAAAATAGGCTCAAAGTTAGAATTGTATGTAAACATTTCCTTAGTTGAGATTAATCTCGGCCAATAAATGAAAGTTGATATTATTAAAATCCAATAACCTGTTTTTAACATTAATCTAATCTACTCTTAATGTTACATATCAACGCATAACTTCATTAAAAGATACATCATTTTAAACATCAGGATTGAGCCACTACACATCAAAGGCCCTTTGGTCAAAGTCGGGTTCTATTAGTTTTTTGTAAGATATGTATAAATGTCGTGTATGTGACTAAATAACCGAGGTATGTTACGTGGGTTAAATAGGGGTTTAAACATATCAACTAGTGATTTGCTTTGTAACTAGACTCTAGTCACGAGGCTAGGTTGAATCACTTGATTCTATTTACTTTTCAAAATCTCCTCTAAATAGAGTTTAATTGCACTTTCGAATTATATATACAAAATTTAATCAAGTTCTTTTAACCTGTTTCTAGTAGTGTATCATACTACTTTGTCCATGACACAGATTAATTAATGGATTTGAATCCTTAGTAGCTAGATTAATTGAATCGTTTTTAACTATATTTGTAATATTAGTTGGTAGTAAAAGAGGAAAAAGAGTATTACAATGCATTGGTAGAGAATGAAGTTGTATTAGAAGACAAATTAATCTATCCAATTAAAATCAATACTTTCATTCTAAAGACCTAATAGTTTGATAGTTACTTCCTAGGTGTATGTGGCTTGATGATCTAGTGATATCATTGATTAACATGCGTTAAAGTCATGTAAGTTTAAATCCTTACAAGTGTAATTAGTTGATTAGGTGTTCTTTACAATGAAAATAATATTGATGTTACTTCCTAGCTAGGTAATAAGGAAATAAGGTTATAAATAATGCAAATACTTGAAAAATATTTATTCATTTGTATATAACGTTTTGAATAGCAATAACTGTAACATAAAAGTTTTTCTAATTATAATTATAGTAACAATTGTTTCTTTTAAGCTAATAATATGTTTACCCATAAGCAAATCGCGACACGATATTGGCATTGAGCTAGAATATGCAAACAAGTGAAATGAGATACAGTGAAGGAAGAGCATCCATAGGCGTTTGTGATTTTTTGTGTCTTTTAAATAATTTAAGTTTAACTATATTTACTTAACACCAAAGTAAAATTAAAGTATACATCAATAAATGTTAGTAGTACTAGAATATTGTTAATTTAGGAACTAACCGTGGAATGGCACATATTATTGAGGGGTCTCAAGGGGATGACATTCTAATTTGTCAGCAACAAGTTACTACTAATCAACATCATCAAATTTTTATGAGTGGCAAATGTGCGTCAATAGTAAGTTACGCCGAGTGGTAGTAGTCATCAGGGGTGTTATTTTTTAAATTTTGTTACAGATAATAGTAAATACTATTAATATAAGAGGGCGTGTAATATTGTTTTACAAAATGATTTATAAGAGCTAGGACTTTCAAATGAGTGTTTTTTCCCTTAAAAGAGTAATTATTTACCATGATCAATAATCTCATGCATTGATACCCTTAAATTATCATTTATAATCGAGTAAATTGTCATTTTCATCTCTAAGGTGCATTTTACCATTTTTATCCAAAAACAATTATTTTCCCTTGTGTGTCCTTAACATTTAAAAAAATTACAATTTTCATCCATTTTCATTAACGTCGTTTATTTACATGTTAAGTAGCCATCACATTCATCTCATGTAAGGGGTATTTAAGTACTTTTAAACCCTGCTAAGAAAAAAACCCTAAATAAACATTGTTCGATTGCCTCAAACATTCAATCATTATCTGATTGTTTTTAATATTCAAAGTCCACTTAATGGGTAAAACAAACGGCGTTAACGGAAATTGTTTAAACTTTGTAAGTGTTTAGAATGTCAGTGACAAAAAGAAAAAGATAAAGTTTTTGGATGAAAACTACAAAAGACACCAAACCTTAAATACAAAAATAGCAATTAGATAACATTTCCAACTCATGCATGTCACACCCCGACCGACGGCGGAATCATCGAGGCGGACGAATGGGAGACGATTGTTCATAGCACATGGAACTAATTAAGTTGAAATAATATTAAATATAATTTTTATAATGAACATTACAAGACAAATAAAACGTTACAAATCAATCCGGATACAACCAATAACATAAGACTTTCAATTAATCTAGGTCTAAGTCCTATATGAGCACAAGAAGATCTTCAAGCATTAAACCTGAAATATGTTAAAAATAAAGGGTCAACTATAAAATTGGTGAGTTTTCATGTTTTAAACACACGCATATATGTATATATATAAAAGGGTTACAAGTAACAATTCATGTCCATGGTTACGAGTTAGCAAGCTTATAGAACACATACAGTTACAACCAAACCTCGACTTGATTACAAGTATATAAGATTGGCTAAGTGTACTTGGTTCCCATGATGAACAAGCA
>BJCM01146008.1:0-13927 GCA_018326385.1 Flaveria bidentis
ATATGTGTGTGTATATATGTGTGTATATATATGTGTGTATATATATGTGTGTGTGTATATATATATGTGTGTGTGTGTGTGTGTATATATATATATACACATATATACATATATACGTATATAGGTATACATACGTATACATATATACATATATATGTATACGTACGTATACATATATACATATACGTACGTATATAGGTATATACGTATACATATATACACATCTATACATGTATATATACGTTAGATACGTATATGTGTATATATACGTATACATATATATGTACATATACATATATATGTACATATACGTGTATATTTATATATATATATATATAGGGGAGGGATCCCTTGAAAACCAGGAGTTACATATATGTAAGTACGTATTACAAAGTGTACAACTAAAAGTTACGTACATGTATGGGTTATGTATATGTTACGTGTTACCAAGTGTACAAGTAATAGTTACGTACATGTAGCTCCTACAAATTACGATATGTAAGTCGTTTCGTCATCATCGACATTCCTTGAAGTTTTATATGAATAAATATTTAATGACCTTGAAAAATAAGGTTGAAGTTTACTCAAATATACTTTAAACAATTAGAAAATTAAATCAATTATAAATTATGTGAGGCCAGTGGTGGTTTTCACGGTTTTTAATTATAAACATGGTTATTAATCAAATGAACAAGGTTTTTAAATATATATATATGGTTAAGTGTATGGTTAATAATCAAATGAACGAGACGAGTGTAGGATATGCATGATGTACCTCCCAACTGCCAATGAAAGCACATCGTTGGAGTCGAGTGAGAGCATTAGCTAAAGTAGGATTCCGAGAACTAGCAGCTGCAACCATTTTATCAGCATCTAACATCATCAGTGCTGTACCAGGAGGGGTTGCTGATTCCCAAGCGTATTCAGATGCAGCATAATTTGCATTTTCCCCAAGGAACCACACCTACAAGTATTTTAGAAAGATACATTACAGCATTTACTCAGCAATAAACATTATTTGTAACACACTCATTAGATATGCATATGACAGAATATGAGATGATGGTTAGTACCGCTGCTTGGACAAGTCTCTGTAAAGCCAAAGCTGACTTTGGATCAGATGCAAATACCCTATCAATTGATGTGAACCCAGACATTGAACCAGGTTGTGGAGGTGGCAGATCAAGAACTATTGTCACCGCTTCAAGTGCTGTATGTTTTCCATCTGGACCAGCTCCAACCAGGCATGTCTGAAAAAGAAGAATATAAATACATCAAGTATAACAGAGAATGACGGCGCCCATAAAGTAGAACATAAAGTGTTACTAAAATTTAAGTTAGGGACACCTAAGCAGCCATGTAGGATTTTCATCTTGCTTCATTAGCAACTAATCGGTGAATTAACCCTCTCAAAAGACTAAGCATGGACCAACTGACTTTTCCCAACTTGTTTTTATTAACAGTTTTTTCTCAACAAGGATAATATTTCCAATGTTTAACTATATTAATGTATTTAAAAAGGTGAATATATTAAAATGGCCTAGTACTGGAAACTTTTAATTTTCATAAATTTTACAAAATCTAGAAACATTATTTTGTGAGAGATCAAATTATTATACACAGGGCATTTATAATTCAAACAAAGCATTTGAGTACTTTTCAGGCATTTTGTTTCATAAAAAAAACACATACTATACTTCTTTGTTGAGTTTGGTGATACTACGTAGTAGATACCCATCAAATATCTAAGAGATACTAAACTTTCCATATGGATGTTATATTTTATGTTAATTCTGTGCATTTACATGATGAATGCTCTATCATACATGCTTAAAATTTCAGGCAACTATTAAGATGATGTCACACTAAATACAGAAAGAAGTAATGCGTTGTCATTGGGAGGAACAAAGAAAAACCTACCTTCCATAGTAGTTGCAGTACATCAGCATCAATTTTTCCAGGGACTTTAGTGGCAAATACTCTTGCAATTTCAAGCAGTGTAACTGCCATATCTGGAGTAGCCTGTAAGAAATATAAAAAAAGGGAAGAACACAATAAGATTTAAAAAAAAATAGACGGATAGAATAAGATAACAGCTTGTACAACAGGTCCAGGTGAAAAATGTCATGGACTCTGAATATATTTAACTGGAAGATCTCCAATAAAGAATTCATGAGGATGATGCAGTACGTAAAAAACCAAGTATGACCAACTAGGTTATTTAAGATATATGGGAAATAGCTAAAGTAAAGAAATTCAATATTGGAAGATAATCATAAATAGTTCTAACTAGTATTAAGCCCCACCGCGTTGTTGTGGGGGCTTAAAACCGTCCAAAGTAGCACCAATGTCACGTCACCCTCAATGACGACCAACACCGAAAAACTCTTATTAGAAAATAAATGAATAAAAACCGAACAGAACATAGACGTAAAAATACAAAATATTAAACACAATAATTAAGTGGATCTTGTACCCCGCATGTTACTACGGAGTCGTTAAACATAAAAAAAGCATAACAATGAACCATACATGTTATGACGTGTTAACTCTTAAATTTTAGACCAAAACGTAAAACGAAAAATTGTAAAATATGAAATGTATAAGGGAAGAAAGTTGAAAGTGACAAAAGTTAAGGGTTAGATTGTAAAAGATGTAAAAGTATTGGGTTTAAAATTAAAAAAAAATAAAAGAAAGAAAATAAACAAAGAATATGTAGAATCATTAAAGCTAATGGTACAACAATCAATGCATTGTGAAGTTGATAATTAGTATATACTAGTCTTAAGCCCCCGGCGTTGCAGCGGGGATGTAAAATCGTATCAAGTAGCACCAATGACCCACTACCACCAATAATCAATAACATCCAAAAAGCTCGTAGTAAAAAAGAAAATAAAAGCGAACGAAAAGTAAGTATAAAAATGTTAAACTGCGTAGGCGGAATGTAAAACATATAAAACAATAAGTAGGTCGATCAAGAACTAGTGCATTGCGACGGAGTCGTTAAACGGGGAAAAATGAGCTTGAAAACGTTGAACCACACACGCACGCTACGATGTGTTAACTCGCAAATTTTATACGGAAACGTAAAAGGAAAAATATAAAAATCATAGGAGACAAAAGTTGAAAGTAAAAAAATATTAGGATTCAATTGTAAAATATGTAAAAGTATTTTGTTAAAATAAAAAGGTTAAAGATTAAAAAAAACAAAAGATGAGTACAACCTCACTAAACACAATATACAACCCATGATGTATGACTAACTTGGTAATTAGTATATATTAAATTTGAAAATTTTAAGAAGGTTGAAGGCCTAAATAGAATGAATGTTGAGAGTTGAACTTGATTTTAAATGGGACAAGAATCCTCTGGCATTGCAAATTAGGAAGAAATCTAGTTTTATTATGAGTTTTCTTTGAGTATTGTTTTCTTACGCTTTATATTTCAAATATTTGGTAAGTTCAATTTAAGAGATATTTAGCTTGTAGGCTAAGTTAGGATTACAATTTTTGGTGTATACATAGGAAATCTTGGATAATGTATTAAGTTTTTCTATTGATCAATATAGTGTCAAACAAATTGGTTTTTGTTCATATTTTTTGGTGTCCTTGATGGGCCAACAATTGGTATTAGAGCTTGAAGACTCAATCAAGAGGTGCAGTTTTGATAAGTATTTTTCAAGAAGGGGATCAGCCTTCCCCAGGTTGCAGAGCTGAAAACAAGAGCAGAAGCAACAGCAGGTAATCACGGAAGCAAGGAAGTAAGTCGGGTTCAAAATTCAAATCCTTGAATCCATGTGAAGAATATAATAGCAAGTAAGCAAGAAAGAAGAAAGTAAGAAAGAAGATAAGAGGGAAAAAAAAGAAAGAGAGAAAGAGAAATAAAGTGAGTCAAGAAAGAAAGAGCAAGAATCTAATCATTTGATCAGAAGCAAGAGTAAAAATCAGAAACTTTGTTGATTCTGATTAGCAAGAACATCAAGTAGCAAGAGCAAGATCGGAAGTGTGTGGCTCAAATAGCAAGAGCCAAGAAGAAGCAAGAGCATGAGCAAGAAAGCAAGAAAAAAAAAGAAAACGAACGAGCAAGAATGACAAGCGTGATCTAATTGGGACTAAGGGGAGATCTTTGAAGTTAATCCTAATTAGTTCGAATGTGAAAAATCAAGAAGTTGAAAGCCTAAATGGAAAGAACATTTGAATTTGATTTTGAATGGAACGAGAATCTTCTAGCAACGCAAATTAGGAAGAACTTCATTTATATTTTCTAAGTATGACTTTTATTTTAGTATTTTTTTGTTTACGGTACGTGTCTAATAGTTGGTAAGTTTATTTTAGGAGAGTATTTAGCTTGTAGGTTAACTTGGGGTTTAAGTTTTTTCGTTTATAAACAGTCTTCGGTAACATATTCAGTAAGTTTTTCTAGTGATTAATAAAGTGTCAAAGAAATTGTTTTTTTCACATAATATCTGGTGTTTTTGATCTTATCTGGGCAACAGTCGATGCATTATCGCATCAGAACACTGAATTCCAAAGAGCGTATCTAAAACTACAACATTAATACCAAAAAAGTGTAATCAGTTATAACTGGCCAAGTACCTTAAAACGAGCATGCAAAGTGAGCAAAATATCATTTAATAAACCTGCTGACCAAGCAGGATCAGAGAGTTCTGATGCAATCATCGATTCTAATTCAGCAAAAGTTTCTTGTGGGCTTTGCATCCATATAAGAGCTTTAATCACCATTGCACGAACATAAACACATTCGCATGCCACAGTTGTACGCACCACCTCCATTAACGAGGCCAATAGACTTGCCACTGTATCTTTGTTACCTGCTCCATTTCACATACGATAAATGATCTAAAGAGAATGCAAAAGAAGCAAAAAAATGAAGTGCTATAACATATATATTCTAATGTTTTTCGAACTCAGTCAATCAGTTGTGACATTAGCATAGCTGGGATATACAAACTGAGCAAAATCGGCCGTCATCCTAATTTCCTTCATTTGCCACACTTAAATTTTCATTTGTAAAATCTGTATGTGTCAGAGTTGGGTTAAAAGCCAATTACAATATACAAATATGACTGAATATAGATTCTTAGAACTCCAGTTATCAATGTTGTAAAATACATCTTGAAGGATATCTAAAGTTTTCATGTTTGCCAGGCATAAGCCCGGAACGGGTCATATTTTAACATGTCAAAACAGATCATATTTTAACGTGCCAAAACAAGTCAGGGTGGTGTCAAGTTGACCCGTCAACACATTTTGTACAGCTTTTTTCCAAATTAATAATAAGAACTAATGTATTGTATGCAACAACAGAACCTATATTGTTAAAATATTGATACAGTATTTTCAGATAAAATATTTAAAGAGGCTCTGACTATCTGAATACTCTTAAGTAACATTGGACAAGTTTGACCCATTTGACACATTATCAACATAAACCAACTAGACTTGACCCCTTTCCACATGACTGGGTGCAGGTGCTACATCTAGTAAACATAAGAACTATGGTACACATATACAAGAACTTAGGAGTAGAATGATTGTTGTTTTAAAAATCACAAGTAATTGAGATAGGCATCACATCCATTTACCTTCATGTTGAGATTTTCCATCTTCCTGCTCACTATTATCAGCAAAAGAATTAACATCTCCTCCTTCATCAATTTCATGCACACCCAAAGAAAAAGCAGCAGCACGACTTTTCCCCATCTCTTGAACAATTCTAGCAGCCGCATGAAGAACAGGACGAGAAAAACTACGAAAAGAACTCTCTAATCTGCAACAAGACAAGAGGAAAATTATAAATTTCTACATGTATAAACAAAAGCTAAATATATCATTATTATCTAAGGAGTACAACTTGACGGGATGTAGTTAATAGGAGCATTCAATTAAATGTCTAATGCCTAAAATACCCTTTAACAAACCCCACAGACCAAAATCAATACCATCTACATTGAAAGATGAGAATGGGCTAATAGGCAAACATAGCATGAAAGCTTTCCAAAAAGGTGAATGTTGCTACTAACACTTAAAATATGAAGACGGAAATTGTAGTATTTATATGATGAAGTGGTAATAGTTGTAGACTAAAAACTAGCTAAGAAGAAGCCAATAATTTATACTTGGATAATACATGCATGCATATGTGTATGTACGTACGTACATACGTATGTATGTATGTATGTAGGTATGTATGTATGTATGTATGTGTGTGTGTATGTATGTATGTGTGTGTGTGTACAATGGCTGGTTTTGTTGTTTCTTTGTTATTTGAGAAGCTAGAACATTCGATAAACTAGGCATGTTATTTGTTATGGATTATTTCCATGGTTCCTTTCATAACACAATTTTAACGACAGCTGTTTTGCTTAATATATTTGAAAGCATGCGATCTACGCAATTACATAGAATTACACTTTTACAACAAAAACAGTTACAGTATACACAACTTCAATAGTATTTTAACGCATACAGTACAAGCATTAACGCATAATACCTTAACCTTCAACACCTGCACATTTTTTAATAACAGAACTTAAACATAAAACTTAAAACTGTGATCCAGTTGTACAGTACTAGTTTCTAGTGCATAACACCCTCAAACTTCATCATGAAACACAAACTTCTAACCGAGTTTCTACAGTACAACTGGTTATGCACTGTGCTTCTATTGCATAAACATGTAATCAGAATATCATAAGTTAACATTTTGCAATACAACCTGTACCATAAAATTAGAAATACACTTCATGTATACATACCGTACCCTGTAGCAAAACCAATAAAATTTTCTGGGCCATAACACCAATAGTTTTGCCATATTAGTTACAGATTCTTATAATTAGCAATGGCCAAAAATTCTTCAATTTTAACCCAAAAGTTCATTTAAATTTTTCATCAGCATTAACTTGCTACAAAGAGCATACAAAAGACAAAGTTTAGGTATTATGCTTTGAATTCTAGGGTCCTTCAAAATGTATCATAAACAGTCATGGCGTGTGGTGCAGTAATGGCCATGGCTTGAAAATAAACCATGGCTTGCACCATATCCAGTACCAAAAAATCAGAAGACGTTCAATCATAACACACCTACTTCAACAACCATCATTAAACAAGTTAATATTCCAAAAATAAAACAAGACCATTTCATTCGAAAATCAAGAATTGTGACAAGATACTTGCAATTTTACCACTTTATAAGAGGAGGCGATATTTGTTGCATAGATGAATGAAACAGAACAAAAATCTTGAGAATATATTACTTTTAATTATTTCATTCTGTTGATTTTGAGATCATAATCTAAATTGTTAAAGCTCTATAAGTGTCTTATAAGAGCAAACCAGAGCAACGGAAAATCATATCCAAACCTACAAAAACTTTTACTCTGCACCACTAAACCATGGTTCCCTGATGCATCCTTGGATATGGTGAGAAGCTACTATCTAAAAATCACACCAGTACATTCATACTTGGCCGGTTCAAGTTGCTTTAAAGAAATAGTTATTCTGAAACAAAAATGTTAGTGTTTTTCTTTGGAACTTGGGTGATTCGAGTACAAGTGCATTGTTTTTCAATTATTGAAAGAGTCACCAATTGTATTAAATAAGTTAGGGGGTGTTAGTTATAAAATCCTTGACATATGTACTAAACAACTCATGTTACAAAATATATATTTTTATTATTAAAAGTGGTATGTTAAGCATGTGTAATTATATGGTATATGTCCTATTGAAAATTTAGTAAGATATTCAAACAATCTAAATGTAAAATTTTAAAGTAACATTGATCATATAGACCTGCAAGTGAGGGAACGATGAATATTATTTGGCACACCGTCCAATGGAAAACGAAAAAGCAAACAAAGAAAATAGAAGGAAAAAAAAAGATTTGTATATCTAATGTAAGGTAAAAACCAGGTGAACCCGCCCATGTGAGGACCTGATCCATTGGAATACTAGGTCATGACTGTGGCTGCCAAAACACTTCTCCCACACCTGCTTATAGATGAACAATGACTAGAATACTTTGTAGACATGGCAATTTCAGTCCATTCACCAATGAATGTGTCAATTAGGGTTACGTTTTATCTCTAAGGATCAGACAAATAAAATACAAAAGAAAAGTTAAATGAAAACATAAACAGGTTGGAACTTGGAAGTCACCCAAAGTGTATTTTTAAAGCATAAAACCTCCTAAATTATTCTAATAAAGAAGTTAGTTTATTGTTGAAATAATATTATTTTTGTAATAGTTTATTGTTGAAATAATATTATTTTTGTAATTGTACTTGAACAATGAATAATTTATACAAAAGTTAAAAAGGTGAGCAAAAAGTGTTCCAGGTCAACCTGACTCAGTTCTTTGACCAGTTACCACCCCCACACCTCTAAAAATCTGAAAAGATGTATAATTATATGAAATAAGAACAATAACCTTCTCATGACAAGTTTGATAAGAAGCTGTGGACGTCTCGCCTTCGAAGATTTATCTTTTTCCTTCACAGAAGGTGCTTCAGGGGCCTTAAGAACTTCTCTCGTTAGACGGTACCACCCAAGAGCTCGTTCTTCAGTCCTGTGGTAGGCAAAATATCAGCAAAAACATAGCAAGAAAGAATGCTAACATTACATAACAGTTTCTGCACATCAACCAGAGACATGGTGACCACCTCACACGTAAACCATAAGATGGAAAAAAGAAAACTGCAAATCACGGGTTAAAATAGGTAGCTTTTGTACGAGTCCAATCAACCCATTTTTTGTCCATAACTTTTAATTCTTCTATGAGTAACTAGGGTGTCGGATACGATTATGAAATTATTTAAGTTTCAATAGTAATATGATATTTGAATGAAGCCATGAAAATGTAATGCCATAAATATACACTTTGGGCAACTTTTGACCCAATTGACTGGTTTTCATATAAGCTATTTTTTCCCAATAGTACCCACTAAAAAAATCAACTCAAATTCCAAAAGTTAATGTATCAAAATTTACACATATACAATTCAAGGACAGTACCTGTCAGCGGTGTCTGATTTCCCGAGTACACAGAGGATAGCCTCAAAACAAACTCTGTCACTAGGATCAAGGAGGAGTTGATATAACAAAGAGGTAAACTGGGACTTTATGTCAGGTCTTTCTGTGAAAAAAAATTGGAAAAAAAACATGACGGATCTTGGTAATAATCGCTTTACAAAAGTAAGAAAAGGAATTAATAATATTAACAAGACATACCATCCAGTGACTTAGCTCTAGATATTGCATGGCACAATCTGGCCAGAGCAACTCTAGCAAGCACATCATGTAAATGCAAAACATCCTGCAGAGCTCCTGATTCATATAAAATCTAAGAATTTAGTGGTGAATACAAGGAAAACATTACATTTGTTAATGATGACACTAATGACAGATGAGCAAATTTTCCAACTTACCACCAGGCTGGGCGAGCTTCCCTGCGGTTTAAAAAAAAGAGATTAAAAACTTGATAAACAAAAGTTGCATCATACAACTTAGTGTGCAAGATGATGCATTCCTATTAGGTACATGAATCTTTAAAAAATTTGGCTTCAAGTTGCTTTCTGGTGGTGGCTTCAAGACTTGCTTTCTAGAGCAAATTTTCCAGAACTTATGAAGACTTAAAAACAATCGAGATTAGAACTTTCATAAAGTTATTAGTATCCAATTAACCGAAATGCATACTTCTCATAGAAAATAAAATCTAATACAGCACGTAGAATTCAAATATGATAATAATATGTATTATTAAAATCATCAGCTTTCATCAGCTTCATAATAAAGTGAACAAATAAGCAAATGATATTATGAACATGTTTTTCACCCACATACAAAAACATAAAGCATGTACAGAAAAAGCATGATCACTAGGATGTCTCATTTCTTGATGCAATATCACTTTTAATTTTATTAGATTAATCATGTATGCATCAAAAAAATAGAGAAAAGAAAAGACACTGAAATAATCGAACTTTCATGGTTTTAAACTTTTGATATATTTAAAATTACCTAAAGCCATAGCAACAGCATAAGGATCTTTTGTAGCCAGCTCAGAGATAATCTCCAAAGAATGTCTAACAGCCACTGGATCAGAAAACGAAACTCTGCAGTCAATATGAGACTTGTTTAGAGTAAAATCAATCTAATAACATTACTACAGAGATGCAACTATAACGCTTAATAGTAAAAAAAACAACCATATAATCCTCAAATAGAAAACCACAAGTGGTGTATTCACCAAGTTATAAGAATCCTGCTAATATCGCTAAACACCACATTATCAGTCAGCCTGAAGAAAAGTAACATCGAACCTATGACCTATCAACGATCAAAACTTCACTAGAAATTACAAATTTCACTTTCAATATTAAATTTGGAAACAGGAGTAAATATACGAGTTAATTTCCTAACATACTAAGAAACTTTGATGTCATTCTTTTTTAAGCCAGCAAACATTCAAAAGATAGAACTAGAGGCAAGAACTATCAAACTGTTTATAATAACTCTTTAAAGACATGTTAATCAGGTTAGCACATAGTAAGTGTTGAGGTGGTTTTGACACTTACAAAGTTGTCCTTTACTGTCCAATTAATCATAAGAAAACCATGATTTATTTACAGAGAGCCCACTTAGATAGCAACCCCTCCCTGAAAATTGCTTAAAGTAAATGAAGAGTCCACAAAGTTTTAAACTAGTCTTTAAGTTCTCTAACATGGATAAAATGACCTCTCAAGTTAAAATATTTGCAAGAAACCACCCTGATTTTCCAATACACACACACACACACACACATATATATACATATACATACATATATATACAAATATATACATATAGGGTTGAGTTCAAATGAAAACCAAGAGTCCAAGAGAAATTTTAAAAACTAATAAAGCAAATCTAAGCCACTAATTTGACTAAGATCCAAAGATCCATGGTTCAAAATGATGTTAAAAAGGGTCCCACACAAGTACAAATATCTATTTTTTTATTCAAAAGAACTAGAACCATTGATCTTAACCAAATCAAGGGATTAGATTTAGTTTAAGAGTTTTCTTAGTTTCTTTTGGTTTGCATTTGAACCCTTCCCTATACATATATAGAAGACACATGGCATCGGAAACATCTCACTAACAGTTCTAGATATACAAATTTAAACTTTGCACACATTCAATTGATCAAACTATTGAGGTTCACGATGGCACATTGTTGCAAAGCAAGCTAGCCTCAATAATTAAAAGAGCAAAATATAAGGAAACTTGTTTGTTGCCTACTAGGTACCACCATCTACGCAAGAAAACCAAGTGGTGGCATTTGGTGTAATGGCTTGTTTTGGAGGGAATAAAGTTTGGACCCCACATTACCATTAAAAGAAGAGCAAGCAACATTTTATTTCACAATTCAGACCTCCCGTTGTTCCGGCATATATATAGCCAATTATGATTAACAAAATAAAGCATGACATTGATTACAATAATTATTGCTTCAAGTGATAGTTAAACCAAAAACTTGTCATAAAAATCACCAAAATATGATACAAAAGCATAAAGCTAATTATAATAAGATGCCAAGTAATTACTAGCTAAATCAAATGTTGAGTGAAAGGAAACAAACCCACCCTTGCACAGCACGATGGAGAAATATAGGATTTCCTGGATCCAATGGAAGCCTCCTTAATGCACTTATGGCGCCGTATTGAAGATTACTTCGAATTATAGACTGATTATACACATTGACAATAATAAGGATAAGGTAAAGAGTATACTTGATCATATGAACAAACAGATTAACACATTATGTTATGGCATCGATCACATGTGTACTTTTACAATAAACAGGAAAGACCATAGGCTCTAAATCATTACACCAGAAGAATTGCTATGTAGAAACTTCTCATGTCAATAGATAATGCATCCTACTACTAGAAATGCCTCAAAGGCATAAAAAAGGCATGAACATCAGTGAAAAATAAGCTAATTTGGATTCACAAGATAAATGCATGTCGTGTGAAACATTTTTCATAAGAATCTACATGATTTTGTTTGTTATTGGCATTCATGATACTAATGCAAAGTCATGTTGTTTACAAATGAGCAAATTTAGATAATAGCATATTGTGTTTTGATGTAATAAAAAAGGGGCATCAAGTCAAATGCTGAACTTGTAGAAACTGCAATTCTTAAAATTTGATGTTAAATCTATAGAAACAGCAACTGTCTAAATTACCTCTTTGTCACCACCTTTTGCCCCAAATATGCCTTTCTTACGCTTATCAGGCGTATCAGCAACCTGTTCGACAACATAAGGAATCAACAAAACATGTTTCACAATTGGCTTTTGGTCCCTACAAATATATACAATCAAGAGCAATACCTAAGCTAAGAAAATCAAGAATAATGTATAGATGTTTATGTTAGAATAACAATCAGATCAGTAAGCAAAACAAAGAAGAACAGTTGAAATAAAACAGTCGGCCCGCTTGCTTGTTGCCTATTGAGTGAAAACTTAAATTCTGAATAAATAATACATAGAATACCTAGTCTATATAAAGGACAAAACATAAATAAGACAACTGTAAAAATACTAAAGATTAGACTCCTAAAATAAAAAACGTGGCATTCCATAGATAGAAGATTCTGCACTCCATAATTGATTTTACCGAAATTAGTTAATAATCACCCCCTTAATTTCGGTCTTCACTTTGTCAGGTCCTTTCACTTTATGACTGTTACTCCAATAAGGTCTCTCATTTCTCCAAACTTGATTCTTGGCAATGCTTTAGTAAGGATATCAGCCTTTTGTTGATCCCCACTAATATGCTCCACTTTAATTTGCCATCTTTCAACGCATTCCCTTATAAAGTGATAACGAGTGTCAATATGTTTACTCCTCCCATGAAAAACGGAATTTTTCATCGGTGCAATCGTTGATTTGTTATCAACTCTAATCACCACTTGCTTTTCTTTCCAACTTGTCAACTCTGCCAAGACACTTCTCAGTCATATTGCTTGACAAGCAGCTGAGGTGGCGGCAATAAACTCGGCCTCACAAGATGATAAGGCCTCCGTTCCTTGCTTCTGTGAATTCCATGCTATTGGCCCTTCATTATAGTAGAAAATCAGCCCCATTGTACCTCTTCCATCATCAACATCTATCGAATGACTGCTACAGCTAAAACCATGCAATATTCTCTTGTTGCTTCTTTGATAAACGATTCCCAGTTCTGTTGTTCCTTTCACGTAACGCAAAATTTGTTTTATTGCTTGCAAGTGGGCACCTTTAGGCGGCGCTTGCATGAAACGACTAGCATACCCAACACAATAGGACAGATCTGGGCGGGTGTGAGTCAGGTATCGCAGGCAGCCAATCAACTTTCTATATTCAGTTTCATCAACAAGTTCTCCCTCTTCACTTTTGGATAGCTTTAACCCTGGTTCCATGGGAAATTTGGCTGCATTGCATTCCCATAATCCAACCTCCTTGAGTATCTTCTTTGCATACCCACTTTGCCTTATCGAAATGTTGTTAACACCTTGAGTTACCACGATTCCTAAGTAGTAGGACAAGAGACCGAGGTCACTCATCTCAAAAGCAGCCTTCATTTGTTGTTTGAATGTTGTTACTTCACTTTGATTGTCGTCAGTGATGATCAAATCATCCACGTACAGCCCCACAATCAAGTGATCTTTACTTGAGTTTCTTTTGTAAACACCTTGCTCCTGTTTACATCTCTAAAAGCCCATCTGTTTTAGAACATTATCCAACCAAATATTCCAAGCTCTAGGCGCTTGACAAAGGCCATATAGTTGTCAAGCGATAAACCATGTGTTCCCTGCCCTTTTGAACAAACCTTTCTGGATGTGAAACATAAACTTCCTCTTCGAGTTCACCGTGAAGAA
>BJCM01146014.1:0-11071 GCA_018326385.1 Flaveria bidentis
CCACAATCGTAAACGGGTCCAGCTCTTGAGCCGTCGTCCGCATCACCCGTCCCATCCCAAACCCGCAAAAGTTAAACTAATTACATACCAAAATGCCTGTCCTGAACATTTTAGGTTTTTTATTTCCTACCGGCTCGGGTTCTTTTGCAATCCCTAACAACTTTATACATTTACGGATCGTGTTGGCTCGAAAATTGAATTTGGTTTGAATTTGTAACCACATGTATGATAATATTAAGATAAATAATGTTCAATACGAGTTCAAATGGATTAATGTCATTTAGCCACTAGCATTTTTTTATTTCTTAGAATATTATACAATAAATAAATAAATAAATAAATAAATAAATAAAAATAAATAAATGAAACGGTCCAAAATATTGTTAATTTCACTACCATTAGTGAGATGCATATCCTACCCTTCAATAACAACCCAAAGAGAACATAAATACAATTGTCAAGTATACACAGGTTCATTCCTCCCAGTAACAGATGAACATATATTTAGAGCCACCATGGCTTTTCAGTTAAGTCTCTCGAGAACACATACCGAAACCTTGAACTATAAGGCAGCCATTCGATGATCTGCGATGTTTTCTTACTGTTTTTATGCTCGATGCATTTCTCTATGGAATCAGAAAGCTTTTTGTCAACATTCTCAGTTATCCATTTGAGAAGATTGTCTGGAGAGATGTTGGCTTCTTTTCCAAATCTTTCAAGTAATTTTGGTATGAAGACTTTCTTTGATTTCTTCACGATTATGTTTGACTGAAGAAACTCCCTCGTTGCTACTTCGAGGTCGTCTTTGATGTTTGATGGTGTGTAGACTTTTAGCTGCCAAAGGGTGAATGATGGTAAAAGTTAGATGTTGAAATTTGGATGTATTTGTGTAAAAATGGGCTAATTTCACTTGTTTACGCAAATATAAAAGATTTAACTAAAAAAGAAAGGGGTCATCCAGATTGTATTCAAGTGCATAAAACCTTCTAACTGATTTTTAGTGACCATGAGAACCCATTACCAGAGAACTCACGGGACCTGTAATACCCTGCCCACCAACAGGATCAACAGGAAACTAGTGGAAACAACTTTCGCATCTGAGACCTTTTCTAGAAGGGATCAGGTGCTTCCACACTACTCCTTGAAGGTATACAATACAATATAGTTTGGAATCAAAGATAACTCTTTAGTTTAGTACTAAATTTAAAAAATAAATGACAAGTATTTTGCAGTTGGCTCAACCCGTCCAACCAGACAATTTGTCAATTTCCTTAATGGGATAAAAAGTAGTTTAGCATGGAACCTAAAGGTGGCAATTTGGATCCATTTATTTAGCTAAAAGGACAACAGGTCAAATGGGTGGGTTGAAATTTAGCCCAAAATTTATTTCAAATGCATACTATCTAGTATAGCATTCTACTAAAATTACACTACTGTTGTAGTAATATTATCGTTTTAATCATAATTTATCAGAATAAATATAAAACAATCAGAAACTAAGTTACCATAGGATCAGATGAAGTCCCGGTGCAAAGGGCAAAACACACAAGAGGTTGGTAATACTCAAGACCAAATTTTGTACTGATGCGTTGTCTCTCTTCTCCAGATTTCTTCCACAATGCAGTTGAAAGGATGGTCTCCAGCCACTAGTATAATTTCATACAAAACGAAAACTGTTAATTTGATGATCAAAATCCATCTCTCTATAGTAGAGGAACGGATTGATCATATTTTGTTAAAAATCAACTATATAGTTGAGTACCTTTCCAGCCCTGGGGGTGCGGAACTTAAATATAGCCTGCTCAATAGCATTTGCACTTATCATATGGCCACCGATTCTGTAAGCAGCCTGCACTACACAGAGAAACAAACGTTATTCGCAAATGAATTCATTGAAAAGCTTTTAACAACAACCTCTAATCTCAAATAGAGTTTTGACCAAAATCGATTAAACTTGTGTCATGTGTGCTAAAGGGAGCTTGACCCATTTAACATATCTTCATATATATATGATAGTTTTTCAATAAGTGCACTACCTTGTGAAATAAAGCTAACCTTCTCAGAGAGCTGTGAGGTATCCCATATGCCAGATACGCCTGTGTTACCAAAATATAAATGAGGTGACAAATGTGTATGTTTAAGTTACTAACTACCATATATGATAATGTTGGTGTGAGCTTTACATGCATAATCATGGAATTATACATATTGATCCAGAATGCAGTCTGAGCATTTGTTTCCATATTGCTCAAGTTCAACTTCTCTAGTTGTTCCACTAAAAGTCTGAACAAGGAAAACTCATAAACATTAACTCTCAGTAATGAAAGCATATTGGTGCTCCAAACTTCAGAGTAATAAATCCATATAACAGAGGTGCCAATTTTTGCATATGACCTACCAAATACTTTTAGTCAAAGATTTAGATTGGTATTGTGATAATATTGTTTTTGCAACCATAGTTAACACATTAACAAATTATAATCTAAATAAAAATGAGCGAAAGAGTGTTTGAATGTCAACCCAGTCTACCAGTATTAAAACTGACCCCATTTGACTGTTATCCAACCCATCTGACCCTCTCATCTTGCCAACTCTACCTTATACCAAAGGGAAATAACCAAATTAAAGTCATTTTTTCATACACACTACACGTTTATACTGTGATATGCCTAAGGACTGACCTATAACTGTTTATAGCATAAGATGCGCGAGAGAAGTTGTTCTTATCAGTTGATATCCATGAGATTTCAACCGTTGATCTGCCATTCTCTCTATTTGTGGGCAATTTAGACAATGAAGATGATCTCTTACGTTCTGAACCCGTGGGTGATGAATTTTTGAGCCAGCAATATGCAACAGCCATACATTTTACCATCTCTTCTGATAATCTGCTGGGGCACTGGTAAAGATGATCTTTCAAAGTGAGCTGTTTACTGATGACAGAGGGATTTCTCTTTACCTGCTATTAGAAACCAGCATTAGTAGCTATCAACTATGGATATGACATTTTTCATATTTTAAATTATCAAAATACTATCATTTCCTACTTTGATTATGGAAATAACACTGTGGCCTATTTTACTACTTAAGCTTACTAAATGCAAGTCTAACAAGTTTGTGACTCAATACTAATAGAGTTTATTTGTTTATTGTTCATATAGTAAGGCGATGTATGGAATAATCTACGACTTATGGTAACCTCCTTTCTCATTTATAATTATTAACCTAACTTGAGCTTACAACATGCATCCATTGTTTAATTAAGCATACAACCAAGCATCATCTAACAAAAAAATGAATCATATCAAGGCCAGAATCATTATTTAAGGCGACTAAGTATGTCCATTAAAATATGCATACCTTTGAAGATCTAGATTCAAAACAATTGTTAGCTTTGCTACTGGATAGTGAAGCATTCCTGGTTTTAGACTGCAATAAGTTTCCTTTCCTCCCAGGGGCATTTATGGTAGAAAGATCATGAAATTTCCGAAAAGGGAAACTCTTTGAAGAACAAAACGTGCTTGAAATAATAGTGGGATGCTTTCTTGATTCCTTATGTGCAATCACATGCGCAGGAGAAGTTAGGACCGAACCTTGTCCAGAAGATGGGCGACTTACACGTTGTTCAAATATCGTTCTGTATAGAGAAAGAACATGCTGCTCACGATTCATAACTTCTTCCTCAAGTAGTTGAATCTCAGCAATCAACTCCTTTGTCTAAATGAACCAACCAATCTGGTTTCAGCATTTAAGGTGTATGTGTAAATTATGACAGAAGAAATAATTAGCTAAAGTTAAGACCTTGGAGACATTAGTATTCTTTTATTTGCTTGCGTAAACATTTAATGATGAATGCATAAAATGACTTTTACCCTTCTCAAGTCAATATGGAGTGATAGATTCATGTAGTGCTTGCAGAATCTCCACATAAACAAATAAATAGAGCAGCATTAGTTCGAGAAGCTTCTGGAACTTTTCATACTGAGTAATAATATCTCAGGGTAATATGATCATTACTATTTACTAATGATTATATAATATGGTGATTGGGATGTAAAAAGACAAACTTCTACTAGACAAGTGCGTGAATGATGCGAGGTAAACAAATTTCAGTTATGCCTTTAGATAATGGAATCTAATGAGCGTGTGCTTATTCTCTTCTTAATCTTAATGCTGAAACTTATGTAAAATAGTATGGCATAATGAAATATGTAGGCTTTATTACTTTATCAGGTTAGCTAAAAGGGGTATGATCATTTTGATCAAGATTTTACAAAGGCAGTCTAGTATTAATCACAAGTTGTTAGTCATATATGGACTACATTTATTACTCACTCATCCATTAACACAATAATATAGTTAGTTAAAAGGGGTAAATTCGTCCATCTATATATTGCCGTAGTGAGTCATAGATGGACTATTCTTATTACTCATTTTAAGTTGAACACAGTAATATAGTTAGCAGAAAGGGGTAAAGTCATCTATCTAGATTTCACAAGGCAGTCTGGTAAGTGGTAACTAGCCACAAGTACATGTACAATGGTCACCTGATTAGCAGAATGCCTATGGCCAGGTGATAAAGTGCTAGAAGTTCGGCCCAAAGCTCTCTCAAGCAGCATCCGCACTGATTTCTCTTGCTGCAACCGCATTTGTAGTTGCTCAATCTGCAATTTCATATATTTCTATAATTCAACTGTTTATTCTAATTTGTGCTCAAAATTCAAATAGGTGTCACAGTTAAGATCTTTTGGAAAAAACAAGTGCAACTTTTTTGCTTTCTATTGATAAAAATATGCATACAGAAGCATAAAAGGAGTGTCTTACACATCTTAGTCAACAAATTCACTTTAAACTTATCATAACAGAAGGTCAACTGATTAAAACCACATTAGTCATATACTTACATCATTTTCCAGTGAATATCTTTGTTTTGACACGACATCTGTGTCCTTATTACTGGAAGATTCATGAAGAGGTGAATATGGGCGGGTACTCTGTGCTTCAATATGCAAACCCTGTTTTAAAATTAAGGGCAGATTAGTACACTAATTAATTATTGCTGTCATTAACTTAATTTTAAGCCAAAATAGCAGAGTATATCCAATATGCACTTATGCAGAATGCAAAATAAGAAGATATTAAAATCTGATTGTTAATAAAGAAAACTAAGGCCATCTTACAGTTGATTTATTACACTCCTCTCTAAGATGTAAAGCTCCTCCTGCTCTCAAAGCATCATTATTCCCAGAAGCACTGAAAGTAATTAACAGAATAACTTGTTGAATTAAATTGTTTGGTTATTGAAAATTTGCAAATATGCAATCATGCATAGTTTGAACAAGTTGAATTCAAAAGCTCAGCTAAAAATGAAGCAAACAGATTCTGAAACATATATTTGTATGACCATTGATAAGATAAGCCAAACAGGACGAGTTCAAAGAAATAAAAGTCAAAAGGACAATCTGTAAACAAAATTCACCTCTTTGAACGCCTGTGTTGTCCATGAACATGTGCATTTTCATCATTACCTAAATACTCCATTCTCAAGTTTATTTCTTTCAAACATAACTCAAATCATGTCTGACTCTTCTTTAATGCAACTAATAAAACTTGCATTTGAATGTGCTGTGCATATATATATTCATAATGGGATGGACCAACCAACCACACTAGTAGTTTTCATTACAATAAATACCAAAGGGTCTCTGTATGGTGGTACCAAGGTGTGTAGGAAATATGCCCCTCCATGTGGTTGAAGTTTCTAATTTCATGGTAGGACAAAATGTATAGATTTAGGTGTAGGATTAGAGGAAGTATGAGTTAGTATTTCTAAAAAAAGTTAGAATAAATAAAAACAGAAAATATATATTTTATAAGTTCAACATGTTTTTTGTAACCTCTAACCCGTTCATGATAGATTTAACCCACTTACTTACAACCTGTGTAATCTTTTATACAACCCATTTAACTCTTTTAGATAAATAGGCCGCATTTGTCTATTTGGATTTATTAATTCAACCCGATAACTCACAATCGCGTGTGTGTATTTTCTTTTTCTACTGTATATTCATCTTCTCTCCATAAAAGAATGTTCACAAGAAGTAAAATTTTGAGATGACCGTTAAATTTGGTTATTCTGTTTAAGAGAAAAGGCAAGGCCTTAATGGGGATTTAAACAATCAAACCTACCAAAAGTTCACACATCAAATTCAAATCACAAAAGCAATATCTTAACTGAAAAAGTCAAAACATAAACTATAAATTCCTTTCAGTGTCTCAATCTTGAAATGATGTATTATTATGTATTGTCGAACAAGTGCATGTAAGAGGGATATACACATTAAAGCAAGCTCCAGCTTATAACTGTAAACAAATGATGACATTGACGAATTCACGGTGAAAGCTATCGTTCAAAAAACCAACAAAAATAATGACACAAGTGGTGTCAGAAAGATGTGATGATGAACGTTGGGAGGATAAATTAAAAGGAAACACATATGATATTCGGTGTGGAATCATATCCTAATGTGATAATTTATTTGAATTTAATGATGAAAGGGCTGAATTTGCAGGGGTAAATCAATGTATAAATCCTAAATTTGAGATTTTTAACCTGCAGTGTGGTAGCTGATACAGAAATCGAATTGAATTCTGTCACAATTGCGTTGTTGAGAGCATTGAATGAGAGAAATTAATACGCCTGTACTCTTGTATCACACCAATTGTCTCATTCAAATTCATGATGTAGAGATAAACAAAGTGTAGAGAGAGAAATAACAATACTGTAACAGTCTAGCATGTGAATATTAATATTTTGATATGATTGAGCTTAAAGATTTGTGTTTATATATGTATATATCTGGGCCGGAACTGCCTTATAAGGAATCGATCAAGTGACTCTATTGATTTTTTATATAGTAGTAGAGTGTATAATACTGAAATTTCGAGTGAATCTATAATTTTTCAGAGGTAAACCGTAATATAATTAATTTCAATTTGTAACAAGAATAAACTCTTGATTCATTGGTTTTCTGTAATACCCTAATCTTAAGTTAATAATTATAAATTTACGAAATATGAAGTCTTTCTTTCATATATTATTGAACGAGTAAGTAACGAGCAAAATAACTATTTAAAAATTTAATGTTTTTAGACTAATTTCAGTGTCGTACGAGATCGTTTAATATTTTAAATATCATAATATATTATATTTAAACGTGCTCTATTTTTAATGAAAGTTAGGTCGTCTCGTAGAGAAAAATAAGCTCGTCCCAATGACATATTCAAAATTTTGTAGAACGTTACATATAAAAAGTTATAATAAAAAACAAAGTAATCAGCTAAATTAATTATAATGATATAATAATATTATTATTTAATAATTAAATTAAGCTAAGGCACGTCACTTTTCCATTTCTTTCACTTGCCTGCTTGCTTGTTTATATATAATTACCATAAAGTTGAAATTAAGTTATAAATTTTTTTTGGAAACGCTCTAGTATTAAGAGAATCTTAAGTAACTGATATCTCATTGGGTATTGTTATTAGTCGTTTTTGGAGTTCGGGTAGGAGCGCGAGTAGAGGGACTTTACATCGATGTGTCGTAGATAGTTTTAAAGTATGTTCTCATTTAAGTTATGTCAAGTTAATTATTATTTATTTTAGTAATATTATTAGGATTACGATTAGAAATAGTATTATTATTTTAGGCCTTAGGTTATTGTTAGGATTGAGTTTTAGGTAGCCTAGCCTTAATTAGGCATGGACTGATCACCCATGCTTAAACAAGATAGCGCTAGCTAATATCCAATCATGACAATGACTAGTTAGTTGTACTATCACCTAACTTAGGATTACTTAAATTGTATCAGGACCTTGAGATATCACCAAGATCTTACTAGGAATTAATTATCAACCGTCAAACAACTGTTAAACAGTTGAGTTATCATGACTGTTTTCAAAACTGTGATAATATACTCGTTCTGTTTGTATTGGTTATAATTATAATGCTTACATATATGCATGGGTCGGTAGAGGTATAAATGAACCTTATATATTTAATGGGGTGTGCCAAATTGGCTGAAAAGAGGATAAGGTTTCTCGTATGCATCAGGCACATGCTCATACCTATTTGACGGTCGGGAGGGTCTGACAAACCCGCTATTGGTGGTTGTGGTAAAACCAAGGAAGGTGTCACACCCCAACCTTGACGGCGGAAACATCGAGATGTGAAGGTTAAGATCGTTCACAGCTACATAACGCTATTAATGAACCCAAATATAATAATCATAAGTTTTAAATGTAACATTACAAATATAAGTCTCAAATAAAGACATCAACAATGCATAATAGGAAATAACTCAAGTCCATTAATTTATTTAACTAGGTTCATTCCTAGGTGTGAATAAGCTTCAAAGATGGCTATCATACTTGCGCATTTCCTGAAACATGTTAAAAATAAAAGGTCAACATAAAGTTGGTGAGATTTCCATAGTTTTCAATACATAAGTATATAAAAGATGACAATTCATGTCATAAGTTAGAGAACAAAGTAACTAGAGATGTAAGACAGATGCACAATCAAACCTTGACAGTTTACAAGTCTCAACGTTTACAATTTTATACGATTAGCTAGTGTACTTGGATTAACCAAGCAGGCTTGTCAAGCCCATAGATCTATGACGTCGCCAGGCTAGCGATCGTTAATGATTGTACATATAATCGTCAATACATGGTAATTACTAAGATCAACTAACCACAACATACAAGTGAATTGACATAAGTTTACAAGAATCAAACATTTTACAAGTGCAATGGTTATAATATAACATGTTTCACCCCAAAGTGTAAAACTATGAAAAAGAGGTATAGAAATACTCACATGACGAATAAGTATAGAAAAGATGATTAATAAGAAATATTAAATAACGCTCCAACGCAAAACCTTCACAATACACCTAAAAACATAAATATATTTACAAGGTTTAAGTTTATAACTAAAAATTTATTACTATATAAACAAAATTAATTAAAAAGAGATATTTGAACCAATAATAATTTACTAATTATTATTTTCAATCCATTTTATTAAAATTATTCAAACAAGCTTTGCTAAAATGTTTTTTTTTCAATAAAAATATTTTTATTTAAACTTAGAAAAATTATAGAAAATATTTGGAAGCTTTTGAAAATATTTGAAATTTATAAAAATAATTTTTATATATTTTAAATATTTTCTAGAAAATCTTTGGGGCTTTTGTTCCCTATGTATAGATGAATAGTTAAACGTGTTCAATTACCAGGTTTGATTTGAGGTTTTATAAAAAAACAAAGGAAGAATAAATCGCGACCTAAGGTGTTGCTTTGATGAGCAATCTCCAATGATAATCAAATTGCACTGGTGGACAACTTTGATTGATGATCTGGAAGCAAAGCCCTATGTAAATTTTAGTTTAAATCGATCGGAAGTTAGGTTTCGACAACGCTGCAGAACCGCAATGAATGAGTGTTCGAAATCGATGCTAGAATTTGTTTCAGATGAAATTGAGGATTGTATACGTTTGAAGATAAATGAGTGATCATTCGGGGTCCATTTAATTGGGTTATTATTGGAGTTTAAGGTTCGAACGGTTAAAGGATTAAAGTGATCGGTTACTCGAATCATTTGGATTCATAACCGCCTTTAAAATACAATTACAACGTTTAAAAGTGTTCGATTCGTGTTCACGCATCGGTTGGAAATGATTGGGTATCAAATTGTGCATTAAAATACACGAATACGCCTTGCCGGAGTTTGGCCGGACCGGTTGACGGAAAATCGGGGGTGGTAGGGGAATTCGGTTTGGGTTTTTATTAAATTTACACTTTCACCCCTTGTAGTTTGGTTTGTTTATTATTTTATGCAAATATTTTCTTTTAAAGTTTCTAAAATAAAAAAACAAACCCTTATACTTAATTACTTTAAGTTTTAATCATTTTTAAGTTTAATAATTTTTATAAATCATTATTATTATTATCATTATCACTATTATTTTAGTTATTATTATTATTATGACTTATTATAATCATTACTATTTTTTATTATTATTTTTGTTATTACTATTGATTATTATTAGTATTATTATTATTATTATAACTTATTATTATTGTACAATTTAATACTTAAATTACTAACTTTCATAATTTAAAATTTAATGACAACAAAGAAAATAAACATAGATAACCTATATGTTTCATAAACACCAACAATAACTCTTACAAGAATTTAACGACTAACTTTTAGTTAACCAAAAACACATGATGTTACAGTCTCCCCGATTTAAAAGAATTTCGTCCCGAAATTAAGAATGAAACTATACGAACAAATGCGGGTACATCTTTTTCATATGCTCCTCACGTTCCCAAGTAAACTCAACTCCATGTTTTTTTCCCAACGAACTTTGACGATCGGTGTGGTAGTTGTTTGGGTTTTCTTCAGGGTTCGGTCCGTACTCTCGACAGGCTTCTCAACGAAATGCAATGACTCATCTATTTGAATTTCCTTTAGAGGGACGTGCAAATTTTTATCAGCCAGGCATTTCCTCAGGTTTGAGACATGGAAGACAGGATGAACCCCGCTAAGTTCAGAAGGTAGTTCCAGTTTGTAAGCCACTTTCCCAATTCTTTTCAGAATCTTGAAGTTCCTACAAAACATGGGGCTAACTTACCCTTCTTCCCCAAACGTACAACACCCTTCCATGGAGAGACCTTAAGAAGAACCATGTCGTCGACTTGAAACTCCAATGGTTTGCGTCTTTTATCAGCATAACTCTTTTGTCGACTTCTTTCCATTTCAAGGTTCTTGCGGATTGTGGAGACTTTATCGGTCGTTTCTTGTATGAGTTCAGGACCAGTGATGAAGTTTTCACCAATGCCGGTCCAGCAGATCGGTGATCGGAATTTACGACCATAAAGTGCTTCGAATGGTGCCATCTTGATACTCGAGTGATAACTATTGTTATACGAAAATTCCGCGAGCGATAAATGCGTATCCCAATCACCACCAAAGTCAAGGACACATAGTCATAGCAAA
>BJCM01146023.1:0-18106 GCA_018326385.1 Flaveria bidentis
CTTATATTTTGTCATGGTTATTTGTGTGTTGTAAGTGATTATATGAGATACATATTTTGTTTGCAATCATTAACTATTGCTAGCCTGGCGACTTCTTAGATCTTTGGGCCTGACAAGCCTATTTGGTGCTAAAGCCGATGTATTGCCGACTCCTGATGACGTATGCTTGTTCATCATGGGAACCAAATACACTTAGCCAATCATATATACTTGTAATCAAGTCATGGTTTGGTTATAACGATATGTGTTCTATAACCTTGCTAACTCATAACCTATGACATGAATTGCTATATTTAACCTTGTTATATTATGTATGAAAACCTTGGAAACTTACCAACTTTTTAGTTGACCTTTTATTTTGACATGTTTTAAGAAATGCCCAAGTTTAAAGTGATCAAATGAAGCTTGTGATAATCTAGGATTCGTACCAATTAATTGAATAAAAGGATTATGTTTTGTTATGTTATGCTTGGAATTATTTCATGTTTGAGACTTATGATTGTACTTTCTTTTGAAACTTATAATTTTAATATTTACATTTAAATATAGTGTTATGTGGCTGTGAACAATCTTAACTCTCATATCTCGATGATTCCGCCGTCAAGGTTGGGGTGTGACAAGAACAATGCTAGCTGATTCACAATTGCCCATCACCTTTTGGGTTGAGGCAGTGAATACTGCATGTAATGTTTAAAACAGAACATTAATTGTGAAAGAACACAACAAAACACCTTATGAGCTCTTATTTAAAAGAAAACCGTACATAGGATATCTTAGAGTTTTTGGATGTCATGTATCTGTTTTAAACATAAAAGACTCATTGGGAAAATTTTCAAAATAAGCATATGATGGTTTCTTTGTTGGATATTCTTCAACATCTAAATCTTATAGGATCTATATTCCACAACATAACATTATGGAAGAAACTTCTAATGTATCTTTTGATGAATCTGTATTTACTAAATCAGTTAAAGGTTCATCATGGTTGTTTGACATAGATGCTCTTACTAAATTATTTAACTATGATTATTTGAACACTGCAGGATCTGTTGAAGTATGTTATCCATTTGTTCCACCTCATTGAATGAAGTAACATTATCTGTTGATCCTCCAAGGATACACACATCCTCAGGTGGAAACACTTCAGCAGTAGAAGCTGACACTGCATGTCGAGATGAACACTGTGCATCGAGAGACGTGAATGGTGTCCCTGCATCAGATCCATGCTCTCAAGTGAATACAACAAACATTGGAAATGTTTCAAGTCCTCACTTATCATCCGGAGAAGTTCTTGTAACTCATACGAAAGAGCTAAATGTTTCCGAAAAAGTTCCTATAACTACTACGGATGAGCAAACTGATTCTAGAGAAGCCCCTACAGCTCATGCAGAAGGCAGACATGATGGTGCTAAAGATCATTCAACACCACATGTTAAAGAATTTAACCACTTTCTAAACTCTCAACTTGGTTTGGATCAGACTGCAACAATGGATATGACTAACCTGTAATCATCTATTCTAGTTGAATCAACTCCATCATCAGGAATCAATAAGACTCATCCAGTCAACAACATCATTGGAGATCTTACAAAGAGAACTACAAGAAGCCAAAGTGGTATTTTCTTTCACAAGTGGTTCCTCCAAACATCACTACTGCTTTAAAGGACAATAGTTGGATTGAAGCAATGGAAAAAGAGCTTCAATAATTTAGAAAACAAAAAGTATGGTCTCTAGTTGATTTACGTGAAGGACAACATCCTATTGGAACAAGGTGGCTATACAAAAAAAACTAGATAATAGAGGGATTATTGTAAGAAATAAAACAAGGTTGATTGCTCAAGGATACACACAAGAAGAGGGAATAGACTATGATGAAGTTTTTGCACCAGTTGCAAGAATTGAAGCCATAAGAGTGTTCCTAGCTTATGCATCATATAAGAAGTTCACTGTGTATCAGATGGATGTCAAGTGTGTATTCCTATATGGGAAAATTGATAAGGAAGTTTATGTGTCACAACCCCCTAGTTTTGAAGATCCTCATTATCCACATAGGGTATATAAGCTAGATAAAGCCTTGTATGGTCTTCACCAAGCACCAAAAAAGTGGTATGAAACACTATCATCTTTCTTGCTCAAGCATGGCTACAAAATCATTGATCAGACACTATTTCTCAAACAAGAACATCAAGATCTCTTGATTGTTTAAATATATGTTGATGACATTATATTTATATCAACTAATAAGAGATTGTGTGTAAGTTTTGAAGAATTGATGAAATCAGAACTTCAGATGAGCTCAATGGGAGAATTAACTTTCTTTCTTGGTCTTCAAGTTCATTAAAAAGCAGATGGGATATTCATCAATCAAGAAAAATACATACATCAAATTTTGAAGAAAAATAATCTTGCTGATACATCTTCATGCAAAACACCAGCCTCAACAATTGAAAACATTATACCTGATCCTTTAGGAAAATCTATTGATCAAAGATTATATAGATCAATGATAGGATCTCTTATGTATTTAACTGCCAGTAGACCTGACATTATGTTTGTTGTGTGTGTTTGTGCTAGGTACCAATCTGATCCAAAAGAATCTCATCTGAATATTGTGAAAAGAATCTTCAGATATCTCAAAGGAAAACCAAGACTTGGTCTTTGGTATCTAAAGGATGGTGAGTTTACACTCTACTCATACTCAGACATTAACTATGGTGGATGTAACAGTAACAGAAAATCCACAACTGGTGGATGTCAATTTATTGGACCAAGACTAGTATCATGGCAGTGCAAGAAACAAACTAGTGTATCTGTATCCACAGCTGAGGCTGAGTACATAGTTGCTTAAGTTGGTTGCTCTCAAGTCCTTTGGTTGTAAAACCAATTGCTTGACTATGGTTACAACTTCCTTCAAACTTCAATTTACATAGACAATTCTGCTGCTACGTTTATAACTGCTAATCATGTGCAACATAGTAAAACAAAACATATTGAGATAAGATATCATTTTCTGAGAGATTGCTCTGAAAAGGGTTTGATTAAGTTAGTCAAAGTGGATACAACAAATCAGCTTGCTGATTTATTCACTAAAGCCTTTGATTCAGTCAGATGTAATTTTCTAATTGAGTCTCTGGCCATAATTAACTTAGATTAATCAATTTGAACAAACAAAATGTTATGTGTAATGCTGCTTCAGCATGACATATGCTTGGGAAATGATAGTACACTATATCTTTGCTTATTCCTGAATTCTTAAATATCATTAAATCTAAGCAAGTTTCTTGATATGTGAGTAGGTTCATCTTGAGTGGAAACTACACGTAGTGCATGCCAAACATAATGCAAAGTGATTTTTATGGGAAACTTCATTTTGAAGATAGAAAGTGAGTCTTATTCTGATGTGATCAAATCACTCATCTAAGCACACTATGTACTCACACTTTATAATATCTATCTTTGCAAGTCATACTCCCTCTGTTTTGTGTAAACAAAGACCTGGGTGTGATCACCATGTTGTATATCAGTATCCAAATGGTGAAAAGATCATGATCCTCATCATCCCTCTATTTTGTGTAAACAAAGACATGGGTTAAAGGCGCACCTTTGTTTTACGTGAGTAAAGACCTAGTGACCTGATGATGATCATATCTAAGCTCTCAAAAGAATCCTATGTGATCAATTGTATATTAATCTAGAGATTTTACATCAATGCATTAATGAGATGTCCAATACATCTCAAGATAGAACTTATAACTTAAAGTACATAGTTATTAAGTGTGAAAGTGATGATTTGACTTGCAAATGGAGGACAAAATCTTCATGAATTGAATGTGAAGCCCATAACAGTTATTTCCTAATCAATATGAAGACATGATAAGCAGCATGCCTAGTTGATACATTAGCTCTTGTATGGATTTAAGTGGACAATATACTTGCAATCAAAACTATGTTATGTATCAATTCAAACAAAATAACTCATCAGGAAAATGCTTAGTATTATAGTATGATCCCATCATATGTGTATAACTAGTTGTGCATCATCATACAGAAACATAACACTCATGATATTCTGCTTAGAAATTTATGATAAATGCATTATGTCATCATTCATCACAAATTTAGGTGGAATAGAATTCATGAAGATAAGTTAATCAATCAGCAACTTTGTTTGTTTCATTATCAATTTGAAGGAATTGGAATCTGAGCACCAACTTAGCTCCTGGATACATAAAGTTTTTAAAATCATTTAAACTTTCTTATGCTCAATTGTCATGAATACAAAGTCAAAAAGATCCAAAAGCAATAAATGGTTCAACGCAGTGGACTTAGACCATACAACAAAACAAGTTTTTCTGCACAGTGTCATCTTAAGCATTAGTAGAAGCTATAGTGCCATCTTAAGCATCAGCAGAAGCTACAATGCCATCTTAAGCATTAATAGAAGCTACAGTGCCATCTTAAGCATTAGCAGAAGCTATAGTGCCATCTTAAGCATCAGCAGAAGCTACAGTGTCATCTTAAGCATCAGCAAAAGCTACAGTGTGGAAAATTTAAATGTTTATTCGTAGATTGGTAAACTACGGATGAGCAACGTTCATCAAATATAATTTAAATTCATAGTTTGGTAACCTATGAAAATTTAAGTTATATTTAATCAGCATAAGTCGTTAAGTCATCCGCAGATGATATATGGAATCCGTAGATAATCTGAGGAATAACTAAGAACTGCAGAGAAGTTAAATTGTTGAGGGTCCCACTTTATTAAATAAATAAAATTAATGTGTCTAAGAAAGTATAAATGATGTTTTTTAACTTCAATGTTCATTATTCACTTTTTCAGAACACTTTTCAGACCTAGAAAAACACACACTCAACAAACTTTTCCCCCTTTCTCTAACATTCAAAATTTCTCAAACAAACACATAACCGTGTTTACTGATCACTGTGTTCAAGATAAAGTATGTCGTAATGTTTAATATTAAACCATTTGATTCTTGTCTAATCTCACAACTCTTCGTATTCTCATATCAATAATGTGTTTCTAACGAAATCATATTTATTCTTATGAACAGATGGATAATCAATTTGCGAAAGAGCACAATGTGTGTGTGTTCTTAAACTCCGACGACCCTGCTTCAAAAGGGTGTCAAGACATCATTCGCTATCTAAGAAGATCCAGGCTGTTCTATGCCTTATCTGCTGAACCCGTGATTTATCGATCGCACATCTCTGACTTCTGGAACTCAGCACATATAGAAGAAGATGGATAAGTTATTATGGTAGAAGTAAAGAACCAAAGATCGAGAGTGTCTGAGCAGACTATCAGGAGGAATTTGGAGTTAGGAGAACAAGAAGTTGGTTACCCTGATGTGTTTGAGAATGAATACATAGAGAAAGTGTTCTTACTGATAGGGTATGATGGTGATTTTGCCAAGGGGGAGATAAAGAAAGGAAGATTGTGCAAGCCATACAGATTCCGATGCCACACATATATTAAGTGCATATCCAACAGGAAGTCTGGGCTTGACAGATTCTCAAGGCACATATCATCAGGGATCATTGGCATCTTTGAAGGAAGAACATAGAACTACTCAAAGTACATCTTCAATTGTCTATGTGACCACATCAAAGTGCAAAAAAAGACAAAATGTTCATGTTCCTAAGGTTCCTACAACTGATAATCAATGGTGAATTGCCTGGAATAGAAAGAGATGGAGATGTATTGGTACAAGCACATTTAGGTAGGTCTGTCCTGAACAAGATCAGTGGAAGATATGAAGGAGGAGACATGCTCATGTTTGCACATGTGATTGATGTTAATGCAGCCATTCCCCAAGAACTAGTATGGGAAGATCAACGGGAGAATTCTCCAACAAATTATGTTCAAGCCACTTACTCACTACATCTCTCACCCATTCAACATTAACAACAATCTCCTCAACCCCCTTCTCCTACAAGTCAAAATACTCAACCTATTTCACCCATTCACTTTGTTCACTCTCAACAATCTCCCACATCAACTCAAAACACTCAGCCCATCTCTCCACTTTCTCATCAATTATCTGAGAGTGTACATACTGAACCTATTTCAGTTACTCAGTCTGTAAACTCTGTCCACTCTGGTGAGACTGAGTTGATTTCTCAAGCAAGCACCATCCCATTGTCACTCTCCAACTATAAAGAACCAATTGCCTCAAATCAAACAGAGCCTTTAGTGCACAACATGAATCTCAAAGCACAACCGCATCATGATGAGCATGATCAATCAAAAGATGAATGCTCAAGCTCAGCAAGTGTAGCTGTCCATTATGAAGAACATAAAGATGAGATTGCTGAAAAACAAGAAGAAAAAAAAGAAAAAGGAAAATATGAGGAAGTTATTGCTTACAATGAACATGATCTAAGTGATAATGATATCCTATTAAGCAAAAGCTACTTGGTGGCTGAGTACAACAAGCTGATAGTGAAGTCTAACTGTAGAAAGCAAATAATTCAAGAGCTGAAAGGGATAATCAAAGGAAAGGATGGTCAGCTGATGCAGGAAGAATCAAAAGATTAAGAGAAGATGCTCAATGCAATAATGAAGTGATTGATGCTCTGCTTCAACAAAAATCTAAGCTCAAAGAATCAGTAAAGTTTGAGAGTGATGAAAAAGAGAAGATGATGCTGAAAATTGACCAAGTAACCAACTCTCTTACTGCTCAATCAACCTTGTTGAAAAGCAAAGAAAAAGAGCTTGAGCAGCTAAAAATGAAAATATGTGTGCTTGAATCAAATGTTGCTCCTGCAACCAATCAAACAAAAGAATCTTCTGATACCATAAAGCAAATTATCCAATACAGAAGAAAAAGGAAGTACTTGGGATTTGTGAAGAAGGAAGTGATTGAAATACATGATTCATCCAAAAGATCAAAATCTATTGAATCTTCATCCTTAAAGCCTATGCCTCCTGCTAAAACAGTGAGTGATGATGAATGGAATGAGCTCACAAAGGATGATTCTGCCAAAGATCAGAAAGAAGAAAAGGCTGATGACCTACTAACCACTAAAGACATACTTGAAGAAAGGCCAGAATCCTCAATGTTTATGACCCTAATAAATCATGGCTTTTCGTATGACATGGTGGAAAGGATGAGCATGAGTAAGATGAAAGATGTGCTAAAGGAGTTTGAGGTGGCTAGATTTATGATTCCTAATTGTGATTATGAGGTATTCACAATATTTCAAGCCATCCAGAAAACCAAGAAAGATCTAGGCCAGTGTGACATAGCAAAACTCAACAAGTACAATATGGTCTGTTGGCTATAGGATCACAACTACAAGGCACATGAGCTTAAGGGAAGAAAAGTTGGCGAACTCAGGAAGATGATGGAGCATGTAATGGAGGTTGAGCTTGACATAGGGGTGAGATTCAGAACTGAAGCTCCAAACCCATCCTATGAGCAACAAAGCAAACTTTCTTCTGATCTTGTAACTATTGAATCCAAAGATCAGCATAAAGGCAAAGACAAGCTAATAAGAGAGCCAAGGGCAGTGATTCCTGGTAAAGTGTGGCCTCTAGGAACAACTATTAGAGAAATCATTGAACAAAAATCGACACTGATAGAGCTGTATAATCACATCACAAATCTCAGTTCTGTGGAAGAAAGCAGGATTATGGCCTGGAAATATGATCCAGACTTGGATTGTTCAATTATCAAAAGAACCTCTGGAAATATCTAGTACTTCCATGATACAGAAGCATTGTTAAGCCTTCATGAAAGAGATATCAAGGATCTGCAAAGTCTAATAATGTCTAACTATCCAATTCACTTAAGGGGAAGAGATTTCTCTATGTTGGTGGGAAATTTAAAGACAAAATTCAAAGATGATGTGATTAAAGAAGCAAAAAAGAGAGGATGCTGAGCACAAAAGCAGATTAGAAAGGAAGAAAAGATCAAGCACCAACTCCTCCACATTAGTTGATGATGAATTCTTAAGGAGAGTTGGTTATGCTAAGAGGAAAACAACTGCCATCAAAGTTATTGCAGGAAATCAATACACTATTCCTATAACTGAGTGGGGATATGTTGAGAAAACAAAAGAAATGGTGCTACTGAGGAATGTTGATGGAAAGAAAGGTGAGAAGATCAGATATTTCGACCCAGTAGAAGTCAAACTACTCCACCCAAGCTACACATCATTCCTACATGATAAATTCTTCCCAAAGCTGTCTGATGAAAAAGCTCAGAATGATTTATGCTTATACATACATTTAATACAAGTGGTGGATAAGCTACATGCTAAAGCATACAAGAGAAGAAGGTATAATGTTAGGATGCTGAAGGAAGCTAACATTGAAGATATATCAGAACTGAGAATTTTAGAAGAAGATGAACTGGAAATTGTCAATAATCAATGTGTTATGGAAACCCTCACCACAGAAGAAGATGTATTGGGGCTGAATTTTGAGACACTTCAAAGGATATGCAGAATGGAGATCAAGTACAAATACGATGATCAAAATAATGTAGTATCATATTTCAACAAGAAAATGGTTTCAAGATTAAAGGAGCTTTAAGTTTTGAAGAGATGATTACAAGTATCTAAGCCTAAGGGGGAGTATTGTTAGGTATAGGATCAGTAGATCTAGTCTATTTTGTATAGGCTTAGTACTTGAATTAATATCTATAATGAATGGTAGTAATTCATTATTGTGTATGCATTAAATGTATAGGTTAACCCATATATATATGTGTGTTGATTTATATATGTTTGTAGACAAAACGTTATAATTGGTGAATTTCTGAAAATTGACCAAGTGTGAGAAACATCTCTACGGATGAACATTTTGTTCTTCCGTAGATATGTTTTTTTACAATTAACAAACATCCGAAGATTATCTGCTGATGAACAATCAACTAGAGTGAAGTGAGAATCCCAAGTGAAGACTCCTGCGGAAGAGCAATTTCCTGCTGAACAACAAGTCTCCTGCGGAAGAACAATTACCAACGGAAGACACTATTCCTACGGAATCCAAACACTTGTATATATATAGTACAAGTGTTACAAGTCAAGAGGTTGTCAAGTCAACAAGTCATTTATACGAATCCCAAGAGATCTGGTGATTTCTTAACTGAATCAATTTCAAATCCCAAGAGATGCGGAGTTTTCTTAACAGAAACATTATTTTCTATAAATATGGATCCTAGGTTTCGAATCAAGGACGACTGCAACGGCAATACGACAGTTCCACAACAGAAAAAACATCACATCAAATTACACAACCAAACCCTAGCAACCGTCACATTATCAAAACACAAAATTCAATATCATTCGTTCATTGCTTATTTGTAATCATTAACACGTTGTAATAAAATACGATTGAATTGAATTTAATATTTGTTCTTTCATTAATTGTGTTTTCTTTCACCGTGTTCTTGAATCTTTATTGATATTGAAATCTAATACAAACAAATAAACAAAGCCAACGTTAATTCCGCAAACGTTGACTTGATTTCAACCAACGCTGATAATTCCTAATTGCGATCCTTAGATTCACAATAACTTTATCAAAGAAAATCTACTGTTGCTAACCTGATATGATAAAAAGTAGATGATGTATTCAACTCTTGTCAAGATAGTTTTTGAAAAAGCCTTTGATAATTTAGATTGGGACTTTATCGATTTAGTGTTATATCTAATGGGTTCTTGCCATTTTTGAAGAGACTGGATCCAAGGTGAAACTAGATCTGATTTTTTTATACTATCGTCTCGAATATCTATTTTAGTTAATAATGCTCCAGCCTTGGAATATAACTTTTCTTGAAGGGTAAGGCAGGGTAAACTATAGTTGCCTTATATCTTTAGTATTGCAATGGAGGCTCTATCTTCTTTTAGTACTAAAGAATTGCCAATTGGAATTTTCACGGTATTATCAGTCCCTACAATGGGCCAATGTTATCCCATCTTATTTATGTCGCTAACATTCTATTATTTAGTGAATGCTAGATTGGAAATTTAGTATTAAAGGATAAGTTTCCAGCTTTATTCAATTTACAAACCCATAAAAATGTTATGGAGATTTTCATTTGGAATTCAACTTTAACTTAGCTTTTTGAATAGTAAAGTGCTCCTATATTAGCAAATGAAGTAAACAAATTGCAACAATGCATGATAATGTTAAAAATTATTGCATTCTCAAATAGATATGATAAATAGGTTTCCGTTTTGGACTCAAAACGGCTGCTTTAATGTTAAATCTATTAGATAGATGAATGCTAAACATGCTTAGGGGTTGTTTGATTATACTGAGTCAGTAAGATCTGACTGAGTCAGAAGCTGACCCAGTCAAAAGTTCTGACTGAGTATGCATTTGATTAAAACTTGGTTGTTTGTTTTAGTATCTGACTAAAACTTGTATTTAAGTAACAAAACCCACTGGAGTCACACCAGCGGTCGGAACCACCACTATCACCATACACATTCCGACCACCACCGCAATCCACCGTACACAAAGGTGGTGCCGAAGGCAGTGCCTGCGGATCGCTAGGCTGAAGGCGAAGGCGAAGGCGGTGCCTGCGGGTCGCGAGGGGGCGGCGGGCTGCAGGTTGGGAGGGGGTCGCGGGCTGCGGGTCTCGAGTGGGCGCGAGTCAACCGGTCAACAACTTTTTTTTCAAGGTTTGGGTCAGCAATGAAGACCTGGTTAGCCGGGCACGAAGACAAAATCAAACGGGCTGACTCGTTGACCAAGTCAACGGGTCAGGCGGGTCAGCCCAAAAATAAAAAACCCCTTGCATAAACTTTGCCTTCAAATGAGAAAATTTGTTTCCCTTAAAAGTTAATATTTCTTTTGTGGGCAAGCAGAGCTAGACAGATTGTTAGAAAAATATGTTTAAGTAATGACATCCGACGATACTTCTACTAAAATATTATCGAAATGGTACATCATGAGTAATGATTATAATATATTTTAGAGTCAAATGGTCCTAACACAATATGGCAAAATTTTAAACTATTTAAAAATAAGTATTCTTTTGGAAATAATAAAGTTTAATAATCTATTTTTTTAGAATAATAAAGTTTAAAAAAATATTTATTTTGTATTATTAGGAGTTTTAGTTATTTGTAACTAGGAATTAGAAATTAACTAGCTTATTGATGTACAAATCAGTTTTAATTATTTACATTAATAAGTTGTTAGTTGATTTAATCAGTTAATATAATTAAATAAGTTATCAATTAGTTGATAAGTTTGGTGGCTATATAAACAAATTAAGAGTAGAATAAAGTTAAAAATATCATTCTTTCAAAATTCGGGTTAAACCTATTTAACAAAAGTTGCAAGTCCTTAGGACCTCACACAAAATCGGTTGTCATCTTTCGTCCGACCCGCCGTCGTATGCCAATCAGCCAACCGCCTCACCGTTGCCGCCATCTTACGCCACCGCCAACATTGAGTCTTCCAAACTCAACTTTTGCCTTCCTCAAGCAGTGAGATCAAACCGGATATAGATATGGGTTTGGTTTACCTTTCGATGTTTTCGTATATCCATATATAGCGGTCGGTTCGTTGATATCGTGATGTCTCATTTTGGTTTAGTTTTCTGCTCGCGAAATGTATAAACTCAATACTAGATCTATGGTTGTTATTGTATTCGAGTTCTAATACAACTAAAATCAATGAATAATAGTTATTCTAAATGTTCGTATTCGGTTAGTTTTGTGAGAACAAATATAAATTAAGGTTATTATGATTCATTTGTTAAATTCACTAGATGAATAGTAAAGGTCGAGTTGAAACCTAGATTCACAACTATTCATCAAATAATGAACAATGGATGTAACCCCTTTTATAAACTACTTTTGGACAACAATCATAAATAAATTTTGAAATGGTATTGTTTTTTTATCCTCGGACCTATTTGAATGTTGGAACTTGTAGAGAATTTCCGTGATAAATTTAGAGTCGCGAAACGCTATCAGATTGAAACTGTTTGGGTTCACATCAAAATTTCAATCGGATAAAACTCAATTCAAGAACAAGTATGATAAGTGTGAGAATTCGTTAACAGAGAAAGAACAAAAGTGACCATCATTGATTCGAAATTACCATTTTGCAGGAAAGGGATGAAACTGCCATAGGCTGTTTTCATATTGAAAATTTACACTTTTTATCCTCTAATTTTACATGTGAAATTTCGGGAAAACAAATTTTAGTACATTTTTGATAAAGCAATGTTTACCAGAATAAAAAAATTCCAAGCTAACCTGGCAGCTCGATCCCGGCCAGGGGCTCTGCCCCTTGGACCCCGATCCCGGGGGTGCTGCCCCCAAACCCTTGCCAAGGGGGCGTTGCTCCCTTGGAACTCCCATTGCTTAGGGGTTTCGCCCTTAAAAAGGTTTTTAATTTCAAAAATCTAATACACTCAAACAAACGTGCACTCCACACCTTCTAACTTGTTTGATGAATATTATGATTACATTAGTCATTAGTCAATCCAATTACACTAAAATATCTAAGAGAACTTGATTCTAAAAAACATTACTATTTGACATGATCTAATGTTATTTTTCTATTAAACAACAATAAGTGTAATAAGTAGGAGTTAATATGAAGTTTGATGAGTGTTGTAGGCCATTCGTTGTATCAAATGGTGTATATGTAAGGTCATGCTCAAACTAAGAGTTTGAATAAATCATTTTATATGTAAATAAAAAGAAAGAATAGCTAAACATAATACAAGAATAAAACATATAATGACTCATATAGAATGGAATGTTAACTACAACATAACGTTTAAAAATAGTTAAACAATAATACTTAGACTAGTTAGGAATAGTAAGAGAACTTTCAAAGCATCAAACCTTAATTAGGGCAATGATATGGCTAGATGTCCATCACCGTCTTGTGTTGACAAATGATTGAGACTTGTGCTAATGGAAGTATATTGAAACAATATGCCCAAGTAAGAACATCTAACAATATTGCTACCAAGGTAAAATATAAAAAGTTACACTAAACAATGCTTATAAAAATATCTAAAAAGTTAAATAGTTCTAACATGAAATGACACATGGTTAAATAATTATTTAAGATTAACTCGGTCTAACTAATTTGTAATTTTAAAATAAAAAAGTTTTATTAATTAATTTATTTGGAATATGTTATTGGTGGGTTCTAATTATCAGAAATTACAAATCAACTAGTTTAAATCAAATCAAATATACATATATGCGTGTATAATCAAAATAGATTTATATTTTTAATTAACAAAAGTTTTAATTGATTTAATCAATTTAATTTAACAAAATATGTCAATTGATTTAATCAATTTAATTGATGAGTAATCAATTAGTTGATAAGTGTCAAACTAAACTAGATAATCACGTATAGTTATATGATAATCGTGGATATCATAATTATACTAAAATTCTAACTTGAGCTCTAAGTTTGATGGCTATCAAGGAGATGGAATAAAATTTTTATACTCATTCATTCACAACTAAGGTTGATTGTTACATTCCCTAACAAGCGAGTGTGACAATCCTACACATAACTGTCCTCAGTGTAGAGCATACCAAAGTTGTTTTTTGCTTTTCTCGAGCCATGCGATCAAACTGGATCGAGGTCTGAGTTTCGTCTTCATTTTCAATTTTCATGTATCTGGATCTTGCAATTAGTTTGTTAATCTCATGGCTTCTTATCTTGGTTTGGATGTTCTACTTGCGAAAGATTTAAGCTTTAAACTATATCTATGGTTGTGATCTAGAATGGTTCGTACACGCTCTTCTACAATCATTTTTCTTAAGTAAAGCAGACTTCATAACACAAGATATCATAATTATCAAATTCTTATGGCCTATGGGTCAAAAACTAATCCAATTATATGTTAAAGGCAAGTGGTCTAATTGGAGGAACGTTACACATGTAGTCTAGCTATGTCGTTTGGTGTTGGTGTTCCATGCATCTAGCTCCTTCGCAGTGAAGTTGTTTTTTAAGTTGTTTTTTGTTTTAATATAAATTTACTAATATTCAGAAAAAGATATGAACATGAGTTTACTATATTATGTCGAACTAGATAAGGTTTATATCTACTAAGTATTAAATTTGTACACGAGTTTACTCGAACTAGATACCAATAGGATGGTATAAACATAATCCTTTACCTATACTACAATATAAACTATTTGAGAAGGACAAAATTGTAATTTAACTCAAAAGTTAAGATGCCTAATATAAATTTTATTGTGTAAGATACAAGTGTTTTATGCAATAGTTTCTAATTTGCTCTCATTAATAAAATTTCTTAATAGGTAATTATTTAATTTACATGAGATTCTTTTATTCATTACATTAAATATTATCTTAATTCTAAACTTGTAATTAACATTTAAAATTATATACTATTATTTTTTTAATCCTGTACTATTTAAATAACTATTATTTTATTTAAACACTTAAATATGTAATATTATATATATATATATATATATATAGTTATGATAATTACCTAAATATAATCGGTATTCAAGATGAGCCATGTTAGATTATGCCTTTTATAGAGCCTCGGTGACACCCGTCGCATCGCGCAAGCCAACCCACTATACGATATTACATAGTTGAAAATCATAATTACAAATTCATAACCTTTTCAATCATTTTTATCATGTAACAACAAAAATAAACTATATCAAAACATTATTTACTATGCAGCTGATAAGTCACCAATACATAAATTTACAGTTTTGTTTTCCCCCGAAAAATTACTCGCTCACACAAACGTGTCTTGGTAGAAAGAATTTCCACCTATTATAAGGAATGCTTCATTTTATTCCCAACCGATTTAGGACTTACTTTTACATAAGACTATGTGTTGTTGAGCCGTGACCAGGGGCGTAAGCCACCTGGTGTAAGGCCCCATTTCCGGGAAGCCTCACAGTTGGTTAATCATAGCATAAAATCATTTTAATAACCAAAGCATTGTAGCGAAATTAAATAGACATTCATTTGAAACTTGTAAATCATATTATAGTCATACATTTGTCTTTCAAATAAAATAAAAACATAGTATTTTGTCTTAAATTAAAATCAAAGATTTCATAAACAATGTTGTCATCCATTGCCATCCAAGTAGCTTCCCACCTTGTGTCATCCTCAACATCAGCATTTACCTACCAACTATTATGCATAAAAGATAGCTTTGCTGAATGAGTTTTATTTTTCTGATAAATAAGAAAAATATAAACTTTATTCTTCATATAATGATCACACCTACATCATAATACATAACATTTCTTGCATCATAATAAGCATGTTCATTATTTTTCATTCTTTCATTATCTTTCATTCTTTCATAAACGAGATTGTACAAAGCAAGAGTTCCATGTTGATCGACAACGAATGTCGATCACTGTTGGTACATATCATCATGGTAGCTAACCCCCAACAGTTGATCCACACTACAAGGCACATATTCCGCTCATGAATACGGATCAATCATCATACATCAGACTCACATAAATGAAGTCTATGATAGTGCGTGCAAGACTTTTCATCATCAAATGGGCCCGAGGTAACATTCATTAAGTTTTACTTTTCATTCATATTACCTTCCACTTTAATATATAATACTTAGTTTATTAAGTACATAACATACCAAGTACAAACCATCATAAAAACATAATTGACCCTCTACGGGACAACGGAGGCTCGGGGGCAGCAGCCCTTGACATCAGGGTCCTAGGGGCAGTAGCCCTTAGTTGGGGTCATGCTGCCAGGTCAGCGCGAAATTTTTTTATTTTTAAACATTTATATAGCACATTTGTTATAGAAAAACTGATCTTTCTGTTAAACGCTCTTAAAATCTTAGTTATTTAAAAACGTATATTTAGTATGGATAATTGTCACACCCGACCGACGGCGGAATCATCGGGGCAGACGAATGTGAAATGATTGTTCATTGCACATGGAACTAAATAAGTTGTAATAATATTAATTATCATTATTCATTGAACATTACAAGACAAATGAATCCATACAATACAAAAGTTTCAAACCAAGAAATAAAATATTTAGTTAAACTAGGTTCAAGTCTTATATGAGCATGAAGAAAATTCTCAAGTATCAAACCTGAAACATGTTAAAAATAAAGGGTCAACTTTGAAAGTTGGTGAATTTTCATAGGTTGAACATACATATATATGCTAGTTTATAGAACACATATAGTTACAACCAAACCTCAACTTGATTACAAGTTTATAAGATTGGCTAAGTGTACTTGGTTCCCATGATGAACAAGCATACGTCATCAAGAACCGCAAATACATCGGCTTTAGCACCAAATAGGCTTGTCAAGCTCAAAATTCTAAGACGTCGCTAGGCTAGCAATAGTTAATGATTGTAAACAAAATATGTATCTCATATAAGACTTACAATAACACAAATAATCATGACAAAAGGTAAAGATGAATTGCATGTGCATTTACAAGTATCAAGATATTACAAGTGTAAGTTTATAAAGTTAACATGTTTCACCCCAAAAGGTGTGAAATAAAGTAAAAACGGGGCATGAAGAACTCACTTGATATATATATAAGGTGATTATAAGAAATTAAACGAGTCTCCAACAATTTCTTTTACAAGTTACCTAAACGTATTGATTCCAAGATTAAATTCAATAATAAAATTATCAATTTGACATGAACTAGGGTTTTATTTGGAATTTGGGGTTTTTATAAATAAGGTTATTTGTCGAACTCATGAATATATATTTTAATACAATGAAAAAACTTAACTAATCTTTTTATAATGATTTAATTATAAAATGTAAATAAAATTTTACAATTAACATAATTAATCCAAAATTAAAGATAACGTAATGACTAATAACAATTTAGTGATTTCAACTATTTAAAACTGTTTTTATGAAAATAAACTATTATAACATTTTTTAACAATATTTTATATAAAAGATTGCTTAAGTGTTTAAAGAAATAATTTAACAGAAAATAATTAGATAACTTCTAAAATAAACAAAATTTATAAAACTGATTTTTATAATTTTTAGGAATTTTATATAATTTTTTTAAAGGCTAGAAAGCCCTAAAAAATAAGTGAGGTTGCTCGGGTTCGAACCTGGGACCTCCGGACGGGCATGTGTGTGACTTACCAGTGAACGTAGGTCTTAACCGCATTATGAAATAGTTTTTAAATTATAAAAACACGATTTCAAGGAAATCCCCAAAACATAAGAACCCTAGATTCGATTTGAGCCAAATTAAACCCCAATTTGATTACGTTAATGAAATAAACCTTGGGGCTTTTAATCTCCAAGTAAAATCGAGCACATATATGTATTTATTTACCTGATTTGAAATCGAATTGATAGCGAGCAAGATGAAGAGCAGTCGTGGACTCGCAGAGCTTGATTGATGTTCAAACAATGGTGTTAAACAAATTCATTGCAAAGGGAGCTTCTAATGATGTACAAGATCAAAAACCTCTGTCAATTATGCTTATGTTGCTAGGAAGGTGGTTTTCGATTAGCTCGCAGGTTCGCGGCGAAGGGGGAATTGAATGAGAGTTTCAGGCGCTTGCCAAATGAAATTATGTTGCTTAACAGTTTAAGAATCGTTAGATGATCGATTAGTTTCAGTTAATTAAATTTTTATTAACTTTTAATGTCACAACGGCTCAATGATTAAAGAGTTTCGGTTATTCACTCGAATGGATGGTAACCGACGCTTAAGCTTTGATTTAATGGTGTAATTATGCTCGAAACGTGTCCAGTCGGTTTGGAGATGGTTTTAGATTGTGAATTGACAAGGTTTGGGGGTTTTGGAGTAGTCGAATCTCGGCCGAAACTTGGCCGGAGCACATGCTGGAAATACGGGGTGAAGGGGGGTTGGTTTGGATATTTTACATTTTGGCCCCTGAAGTATTCTATTTTGTTATTTTATGTAAAAGGTTTTTGCAGGATCGTTGAAGGGGGTCAGTTACAACACAACAACACAAAGAGGAGATTAACTAAACTTAATCAAACAGTAAACTAGATTAACCAAGGTAGGACACTAAGAACACAAGTAATGTAAGAGACAGAACACAAAGAACACAAGTGTATGGTTT
>BJCM01146029.1:0-10465 GCA_018326385.1 Flaveria bidentis
TATTTCCTGCGTATAGGGCTCAACGTCTTCAACATAGGAGTTATAAGCCACCCACAGTCAACATATAGGGCTATACGCCGACTATAGTTCCTTAACATATGAGCTATACGCCGTGTATAGCCGTATACGCGGGAACAAAGCAACGTATAATTTATATGAGCATTTTTTAAATCAATGATTATAACACATAAAACACTACTTTAACATTTAAATTAGTCAACGATTAGCATAATAAAGATGTAAGAACAATAATACATACCTGGATGTAGAAAAATCAACGAACAATACGTGTAGTATCAGCCTATACAAGAGTTTTTGGTTTTGAAAGTGTGGGGTAGGGTCAAAATGCGAAAAGTCTAAAATACATACTTGGTCCGAAGAGCTATACACCGTGTATGGCCCCATATGCGACGTATAACTGCATTTTTTTTAATTTAATTTCTTGATTTTTTATATATTTTTTGAATTTTGAATTGTATTTCTAAAAATATATTTTGAATTTTAACATTTAAATTTTAATTTTATACATTCACTAAAGTTTTGAAAATTGAATTTAAACTATTTTAACATTTGAATATTCAAGAGATACAAATACAATAATAAAATATAGTACAAACATATTAAAAATTACAAGTTTTGAATTAAAATAAATTTATATAAGCTGGGGTTTCTCGGTTATTTTCTATTATTGCGTTGTATTCCGAGATGCGAATTATATACATAATCTCCGATTCTGCAACACGTACGTTTTGGTTAAAAATCCAAAGATTACTTAATGTAGACATCAGATAATCTCCATCAAATTTAATATGGACAAAATGATGATTGTTAACATGAACAATCAACACTACATGATGAGGCATCATACTATTCGGATAAGCCCATAAGAGGAAAAATGTTTGACAACCATTATTGCTTAATAGATGAAGAATAACATCAAAGTTTTGAGCAATCACTATTCCTATATATGACATTATCATCCAATGTTCTTCTGGCGCAGGTTCCATATGTTGCCAATCTATTATGTGACGCAATTCGTTATACCATCCGAGGTACAAAGTATCGAAAATGTATATGTATTCCAATTCATGTTCGTCCAACTCCTCAAAAAATTTATTTCCGCACATACATCCACTTATTTTCGTTAAACCCTAAGCCTAAAGCTATAAATCGAAAACCACAATTCCCATCGGGTCGAACATCTCGTATACGTGAAATATACTGATGAAAGATGGACGGAATCCATTTTTTAACCTGTTTATAATATTTAATTGTTAATCTCCGATAATCGATGAAAACTCATTAGTATCGCTGAAGTTGTTCTTCCGGTAAATGAGCTATGTCTTGGCATGTCACACGTATTATGTTGAGTATCTTGCTTTTATTGTTGAACCTTTAACGTTGGACGATCGTGAATATCTGTTTGAACAACGGGTGCTTTTTTGTTATTTTTCTATGGATACACAATTCTTTTTATTTTTTCCATCAAACTAATTACAGCAGTGGGTTGTGTCATTATTTGTTGTTTCACGCGTTCTATCTCTTCTTCAACATCGACTTTTTCATCCACCATAAATGATAGTTTAATTTTATCAAGTTTCGTCCAAAATACGTCAATTGCATTTAATGAATTTTAGTGTCTGCATTATAAATTATAAATAAATATATAATTCGTTACTGTAACTAGAAAAATTATAAAGATGGAATGACTATTACCAGAATATTTATATTTTGTCCGACCGACAAGCACAAGAAAAACCACAACTAGTGAAAAAATGACAACCATATATTGCATTTGCTAAGCGCATCACATGAAATCTAGTGTTTTCGGCAATTAATAAATCAAGAGCTTTGTGTGAAATCTTGTCTTGTAGTTAATCAAATAGCGGGAGTTTATGATGATTCATGATTTTAATTTTGCTTGTCTCAAAGCTTTCTTTTAAATTTACCTCTTGTGCGTTTACCAATTGATCTACAAGCGCCACAAGTCTATCCAGTGAGCTATTTGATAATTTGAAGATATTTTTTAAATTTACATACCGACTCTCGACTCTATTTGTTGTGTGTTGGCCAAAATTGCGGTTTGAGTTAGTGCAGGCTAATACAAACATTTCTTTGTAACTCTCTAACCAGTTTTTGTTCATATATGACAATATTTCTTTGTAACTATCTACACGTCGTATAGGGCCATAGGCCACGTATAGCCTTTTCAGAGTACAAAACTGGCCAAGTCAAATCAATTATTTAGCATGGCTATACGTCGCGTATGGGTCCATACGCGGCGTATAGCCATGCTGAATGACTGATTTGACTTGGCCAATTTTGTCATCTGAAAAGACTATACGTTGGGTATGGCCCTATACGACACGTATAGCCTCCACGACAACTTCTTATGTGTGGAATGTTTGGCATTTATTGGGGGACCTATATGCCACGTATGGACCCATATGCGGCATATAAGTGGGTGTCGATTTATCACAAGGGATGTCCCTATATTAGAACACTTAAATAAAATCACTCCTAATACCTATTAGATGCCCAATAATTATAAAAGTTAAAATACTATGATGGCTAATACTTTGAAGTTTTGGCCTTGAGATCAAGGGCGATTCATAGTTGAATATTTAGACAAAAGAGATAATAGGTAGCGCTAAATATAAATCTCAAATAAATATTATGTGTTTTTTACATTTTGAGATGTTGTTTTTTATTAATGAATTATATTTCTAATATATGACCAACTTAACCCGACCCGAACTGACCACAAATATTAATGCCCACTTCTATAAAATTGGAACATTTAAAATATAAGAGTTATTGGATTTTAATAATTTCAACTTTCATTTATTGGCTGAGATTAATATCAACACAAGAAATGTTTACAGACACTCCTAACTTTAAACTTATCTTCCTCTAATGATTCCTTACTAATTGAGAGTTAACCCTCGTTAGTTTTTTTTTTGATAAAATGGGCCAACTTTGAGCCATTTTTTCAACTTTGGCATCGTGTAGTTTCAATTAGGTCTGTTTCCATTATCTAGCCTACATCATCACCTGAAATCTACCTCCAACGAATCAGGTGGTTCAAATAAGGAGATGGAGATTGACGTGTTTTTTGATGCGGAAGTTTCAAATTGATGGATCTGGTGATAGATTTCAACTTTCTGTTTAGTATTTTGGCCACCAAAGCAGTCCATGTTATCACAAAACTAATGGTGTTAATTCTCAGTTAGTAAATGATCGATAGAGAAAAATAAACTCAAAGTTAGGACTGTTTGTTAACATTTACTGAGTTGGGATTAATCCCGAACAATAAGTGAAACTTAAGATTATTAAAATCCAATAACCCAAAATATAATAACTACATAGGAATAAGTTCCTACATCCACCACTAACAATTGTCTTGAAACCCTCAAGAAAAAAAGAAGCAGGTGAAAGGTTCCAGGTGTGCAAAAGAAGAAAACGTTGGTCTCATCATTAAACTTTTAGGTGTATGAAGTTAACCCGAAAACCAAACCAAATAAGTACTTTTTAATCGGTTTTTGGGTTTCGGTATTCGGGCTTATTCGGGTTGGGTTAATCGGTTTTTAGGTTTAGACTAAACCATTAAACTTTAAATTATTTGTTATCTCAAATATTTGTGTAATCAATACGTATGTGATCAAAATATATGTATGAGATTTAGGATGCATTATCAATATATAACTTTGTTTATCATATTGATTCGAAAGTTTATACATATTTACGTTCACTTTATTATGCATATTCATATGTTAAAAAACATTATATTTTGATTATTCTTAAAGTTCACATAAAAACATCAAATCACAACAATAAAATATATAGTTTAGAAAATCATATTTTAAATTTGTAAATGGTAACATAATACATATATATATATACACTCACATATATATTAATCTTAAACTTTATTAAAAACTAATATTTGGGCTAATCGGGTTGACCCGACTCTCTACAGAAACAACCCAAATACCAAACCATTCAAAAAATTAGGTTCGGTATGATGTACTAATCAAGTTGGGTTGCTCCAGTTCTTAATAAGATTCGGGTTGATTTTGTTCGGGTTTAATATTCGGATTCGGGTAAAAAAACACACCCTGCATCACGTCAATGACGGTTTCATAAAGTCTAAACCATTGGAGCTTTGCATCTCATGTTTGTTATTTGTATTAATATTAGGGCTCTTTATTATCTTCATGTATGTAATTAGAATGAAATTCAACAAGATTAGATCCTAATTTCAATTAGTAACAATGTGTTTGATCTATTAGGGCTAGGATTATGGGTAAAGATTGAAAAATTGCGTTACGAGATAAGTATATAGTCAATTGCATCATGTGGGCATGAATTTTATACATCTTGAATTTTTCACTAGACCAACCAATATTTGTTTATTTTCCTCATGGGCATCACTTGTTTTTTGGACATCATCTTTGGTGGTAAAAAACGCAAGGCACTTAGGTATTTCGGCCTTAAAAAAACGCTAAATACAACCAAACGTAGTAGTAGAAGGCTAAGGTGGCCTTGGGCTTGACGCAAGGCGCTTAAAAAGCAAGGCTTTTTTATGGAAAGCGTACAATATAAGCGAACCATTTTTAAAGGTTTCAGACATGTTTAGGTTGGTTTAACGATAATTTAGGCGGGTTTTGGGTTATTTTTTTTTATGTTTTAGAACAATTTGAGCTGTTTTAGACATGCTCATACCCTTTTTTTGCGTGAACTTGCACCCAACGCTATGATGGACGCAAAGCGGTATGTTTGTGCCTATGCACCTTTAACTACTTTGCAATCAAATAAGTTTTATATATAACCAAAAGCTACAGACCCTAACTTTGACCAATTTTGACCCAAGTATTAGACATGTTTTAGGTTGTCGGGCCACTTTGGCCCTGACGCACACATCATTATCCTACGCTTCTACACGAGTCTGTTTCCATGACTCAAGTTCATGACCTCTCGTCAATGAGAGGCTGCAACCTTACCATTTGTCCAATGTTCACCCCTATATACAAATGTAGGTGAAAAAGGTAAAAAGTTAAATGATAAAAGCTCATGAAAGAGTTCTATCTTTTGAGCTTTATGTTATAAAATCAAAATCGGCCCACTCTTCTAGTTCATAAAAGGGTTTTAAACTAAAAGGCAAATGCTTCTAGAGCCCACTGTCAAATCAAAGAAGATCATAACAGAAATTTATTGGTTATCAACCTTTGTTATTTGGTCTGAAGAGGTATGTTTACTTTGATGGTTAATTACACAGTTACAGATTCTCAACTAACATGAAACAACCTTTGCAAAAGTTTCATTTAACAAAGGTTTTACTGTACAAATAGTCAAATATAGGGTGATATATACAGCTGCTTAAATCAATATATACTGCTGCCTCTGGCTGTTATCTTGAGAAACCTAACACACAAGATTAGGATCAGTTAAAAAAAACTTAACATGTATGATTCAGGCTGCAACTTTATAACATGAAATGATTAGTAGGCGAACCTGATGACGACTTGTGATGGTCTTATGAATGGTGTCAACCGTGCACATGATTATGTACATAGGGACTATTATCCCAATAGCCCTCATAATCAACACCTACAAATCATAACATGCTAATTAAAACATCTTGTTCGTTAGTTACGGATTTATGGGCTTTTAGTTTGTTGGAATTCATTATAAATCATTGGAAATGGAATCTAAATTCTATTTGATTTGTAAAATTTGTTAGAATTTTACAGGTGCTTACAGTTAAGAGTGTGAATGGGTAATTCCCTGATCCTTCAATCAACAATACAAACAAATGTCTCACCAGTAGAATTAAGGTAACCTGCATGTGAAAATAACCTTTAATCACTAGCTAATATATGTGTACATGCGCGCGCCTCATTATCATGCTTTGATCCCTACGTGCGAGTAAATGAGACTTACCGTAAGGCCCAAAAGTCTGCAGATAGAAGCACTGGTATCAGCAGCAGATGAACACTGTAGGTACTCAGTTTCAATAATCCTTTCATGTTGAGACACAATGGCAGAATTAACCTCTACTTCAGGCACCTCCAAACTTACTACTCTGTTATTATTTCAACTAATTAGTTATAATCATGACGAAAAAGTAGGATGAATTAAAGAATTACCCGTCGTTTTGGATGAGTTGTGGAGGAGATGAGTAATCAGGTTCAAATTTCTGCAACATTGACAAAAAGAGGGGTGTTCATTATTCGATTACAAACCGATTATACTGAAAACCAAACAAAAATCTTTCAAAACTGAAATGAATTGCATAATTAGTTTTTGGTAACGGATTTAGTTAAGTGGTTTTTGGCTTTAAGTAACTAAATTTGGTTTTTCTTTAGAGCGACTAACTCACTTTTTGTAAATCTTCTACTTCTAAATCTACACTAAATGTGTATTATCGAACTAGAACCCTCAGATATTTATAAGAGGAACATCATTACTATACATAATAACATTATTAGACTACAAGTCCTTTGATATTCAATTCAGTTAAACTTTTAGTCCATAATAATACCAAGAAAACTAAACCGAGAAATTCGAACCAATAAACATGCCAAGATTTAATCTTGCTAAAATTTTCACTTTGGAAAATAAACAGAACATGATTTAAATTTGTTATTCGGTTTGAATTTTGCCGTTTTAAATTTGGTTCGGTTCGATTTGGTTCCTGAAACAATAACTAGAACCGTTGAACACACAAAAGTGCATGTCGTTTTCAATTAGCATGAGGTATGCTTTTTTTTATTTTTTTACTTAAAATTATATTATTATATTAATTAATTAATAATATAATAAAAAGATAAGATAAGAAGAGTGTTGCGTAGCTTTAAATTGAGGATGACAAGGACTTGGAATATGAATATTAGGAGATAAGAATATATAGATATATATTGCCAATTGGCACACCCTTTTTTCCTTGTTATGTTGGACCCCATTTTCCCATTTACTAATGTCAATTCTACATCATTGAACTTAGTGTATAAAATGTATAAAAAACATACAAACACAAATATATTTGTGTATATGCACAAAAGTACGTGTTTAACTTTGAATGTACAATCAATTTAACCACTAAACATAATACGAGAGTGGACGAGATACGATTATACACTTACATAATATATATGGTTTTGATGTTGTGTATTTTCTTTCGTTGTATTAGAAAACTTTAGCTTGCAAATTCAACTACTTTCGTTAAACACACACCTAATGTTACTATGTTACATAAAATGAAATGAAAACGTAGCTATGTTAAAAGAGAGCTAAAGAGTAAAGTGGAATACAATAATAAAAAGACGAAAGTGTGTTATATCAATTTACAAAAATAATAATAATAATAATATCGCGTCACATCAACGGCGTTTTAAATGCGTGAGTGTGTGACTAGTGTTCAACTAATATAAATTTATATTAGTTATACAACTTTTTTTATTGTTTATAGCCAATAACAATTAGATGGATAAATTAACAATATTATATATAATATAAAAAAAGTAAAAAAATAAGCTTCATGATGATCAGAAAGAATATATAGTAATTTAATATTTTATAATTTGACTAACAAGAAAAAAACAAGGATATTATATTAGTAAGCTAATACGATGAATGTTGAGGATATTCAATTTTAGAAGACAAAACCAGACACGGAACACACGGAGGATTCACATGAAACTCAAACCATAAACTAAAATTAAAATTTATATTTAACAAAAAAAGAAAAACTTTATTCGTAATTTGTAATCTACTTAAAGTTAATGAACTTAATGATTCCAAGACATTTAGCATATAATCAATTTTAAGCACCAAAGCGATTACAAAATAATACGAATCACATGGGAAGATGATCAGATGTAGAGAGAAAACAAAGAGCAATTTTTAGTTGAGAATCGTAACAAACTAATCTTAAGTAGCCATAAATACAACAAAAACGGTTATATAAACTATCTTATGTATCAAATTTAAAACAATATTTCTAGAAATGCTTATGTGTTTTTAAGACTCTTTACTTAAAATTTAGTTATCAATATCAATCATCTATACAAATTTACAGAAGAAAATCAAACCTGAAGACAAATTTCACAACTGCTGTTGCCCTTTTCATCACACCATCTCTGTATGCAATCTCTATGAGCAAACTGATGATCATACAAATCATAATCATATAATCAGATGATGAAATTTTTGAAAGATTATGTAATCTTAGAATTAGATTAACAAAATTAAATACCTTTACGGTTCCGGAACAAGAACAGGGAGACTCCATGGTTTTAGAGCTTTCAAACTCTGCTTCATGGCATATTCTGCAAAATATGATTTCTCCTGATGATATCGATGGATACATCAAATATTCATCATCATCATGATAATCATCACCATCATGATCATGATTATCATGAAAATTGACAAATAATCTCACTTCTTCCATCTGTTGTTGTTTATTTTGATTTTAGTTGTCAAAGTGGTGGTGGTGGTGATTATGAAGCTTTTAAAGGAAGGTGATCATGATGATTGTTATTCAAAAAATGACCACTCATGAGATTACGATAATACCCTTATTGAATGTGAAGTTTGACTTAATCTATCAAATTGGGCTTTTTATTGACCCTTGAGGATGTAATTCACGTCATCTGAGTCTAACGTCCTATTCTCATGTCCCTTGTTATAACTTCACATTGAAAAAGTTAGATTGAAAACTTTCAATGTCATTGTGATTCAAGAAATATCTTTAAAATATGAACAATATAAGCAAATATTATTATAGGAGGTCGACGAGTATAAGCAAACTAAAAAGTCAAATCATTCGGGGAACAAACTCTATTTTATTAATCTAATAATAATCTAGACACATTTGATTATATGTTTATGAAGCTCTTAAGATTAGGATTTTGTATCGTACTATTATATTGTTTCTTTTTTTTCCGTTACATTATATTCTTGATGAGGATCAATATCCGGATTACGTCTTGATTTCTCGAAATCCTGTATTATTAGCAAATTTGGATTTATCGAGAAACCTTTTGTTTTAGATAAATGAACATAAGCATTATTTATTTACAAAAATGAAAGACTAGTAGTACAAATACTAAACATGATACATAAGCCGTTCTGTCTCTAAGGAAATTGACATAAGTTATAAGATATTTATTATACACAAGAAATCCTAATCATCAATTTCTTCATAGATTAAAAGCTATTAATTATACACAAGAAATTCTAATCACCAACTTCACCTTTAATATATCTTATTGATATTCTCTAAGGTGCACACCTCACCCATTTTTTTATTTATATGAAAGTTCACATTTTGGCTGACGAGGGTGGGAATCAAACCGGTTAGTGACATAGTTGTCCTTAACTGTTCGGAAGGCTAAATAATTTTCTCAGAAGCCTTTGGGAGGTCAGGGTATTCAATCCCATGATACTTAAGGAGCACTGCGTCGTAATATAGAAATCCTAAAAACGTTATCTAATATGCTCAATACACACATTACCCATGAGTATGAACTAACCTCAAACGCTTGACTACCTTACTAAATTGTTGTAGCATCAATTCTAGAATATTGTATTCGTGACATACTCTTATCATCAGATCTATACAATTTCACATTTGGACCTAACGTTATGGTGAAGACAAGACATTTATCTAAAAATTACACGTAGATAAAACTAAAATTATACTAGACTAGTATGTACATGCCTCTTTAAATCTTTTGGGAATATGCATCTTTAAAAATAAATTACAATTGTGCATCGACTATATATGATCACTTTTTATTCAATTAGTTTAACAAAGTAGATATCATGACTTGTGAAATTTGACTTTCTTCTTATCAAATGATATCTACAAGATGGTAGTGAAAACTTGTTGATAGTTAATCTAACAGGAATGATGAATATGCAAATTGGAGTTTACATATCACCCAGAAAACACATTACAATGTCTATTCTACATGAATATACCATGCTTGAGAGTAAATATCATGAACTATATGGGAATTTGTTATGTAGAAATTTAATAGATATGAAATTTGAATTTCATTGGTAATTGTGTTTGATTGGTAGGAATTCCTTAGAATTGAAATTGAAATTGAAATTAGAATTAATTCAATCAAATTCCTTTAAATGAACGATTTCAAAATCCTACCAAATTATTGAATGATTTCAAATTTCACTGACCCCTGTCTCTGCCACCACCACCTACCGCCCCACCCACCACCAATCGACACTACCACCGACCCCAACCATCAACCACCATCACCCCCCGCCGGCTGGGATCAGCCGAACGCCACCCCCGACCGCCGCCTACTGGCCTGCCCACCGCTAAACGACCGTCGACGACGCCGCCCACCCCGGATCTCGACCACCACCGCTCCCGACTGTTGTCGTCATCCGCCGACCCTCGCCCCCTGACCGCCGACCGCCGTCGTCCACCCCC
>BJCM01146035.1:2043-12524 GCA_018326385.1 Flaveria bidentis
CCCCCCCCCCCCCCCCCCCCCCCCCGATAATTCCATTATCGGTTGGGGTGTGACATGCAACAGTATTGTGTTGGGATATGTATGCTAGGCTCAGCCAAAATACGAAGTTGACAGTGATCTTGTGGATAATCTAAAAATATAAGAAACTTTGTGACTAGGATTATCCCCTTGACATCTTGGCCTACACAAATTTACAAGACCTCGTTCTAAATGGATTGAGAGCATCATAAACTCTACTTTGATGAACTTCAAAGAAAATTCCATGTTCCCTTTCCTCGTGTACTTAATAGTGCTACTTGGTAGCTCTATTAGTGTCCAAGCACTTCCATTTTGTATATTACTTGCTTATCTCCTCTACTATGCGTGAACATTGATCTGGAGTGATGATCCCGTCTATTATATGCGACTATAGGCATAGGGTTCTCATTAACATGTTATGATGATCTTCTCTGTTATACGTAAGTATAGACCTGAAGCTCACATTAGTTAAGTTCAAAAGATCATCTCCTTTGTTATGCATGAGTATAGATCTAGAGCTCTCATATTCTATTCTTTAAAATAACTAGGTTGCCTATAAATTGAATTAATTCTATCATTGTAGGCTAACATGGCAAAAACCCTAATTCAAAATATTATTGTTACAAGTCTGTATTTGGTGGCTGAATGTCAATGGAATTCATATTAAGCCTTTGATTTTGTTACTGTTTGATTTGTCTTCTTTATTATTGAAAACCCTTGATTCTATATCATGTCATGTTGTTATTGTGGATGATTGATCAGTGGATTTTGAACGTTTTGATAATCATTTACACTGCTTATTGATCAATTGGACCAACAGTTATGTGACAGAGCTCGACGCAAGTGGTAGGGGAAGGGGGTGTACGTTGGTGGTTGCGGTCGCAATTTGGGGTGGGTTCGGTGGGTGATTGGTGATGAAAGGCAATGGTTGTGGGTGGACGGTAGTGGATGGTTGCGACAGCAGGTGATTAAGGCGACAGGTTAAGAAAGAAGGGTGGTTGTCACTTGTTGGTGAGGTGGCTATGGTTGGAGTCATGGTGGTGGGCTGGTGTTCAATCAGGATGGTGGGGTGATGGGGGTAGGTCTACGGGTGGAGGGTCGACGATGGTAGGTGAGGGCGACTGTCGAACGATCGTATGATGGTGGTGGTCGGCTGAATGTTGATGACGACAGAGGTATGGTTGCAGGTCATGGGAGTTGCTGGTGGTGGATGGGAGATGAAGGTTGGAGATGGTAGCACCGTGAAGATGCTGATATGTTAGGGTTTTATGTTGTCTTTTTTTGTTTTGTATTTTTTTCCTTTTTTGTAGATTGACCAAAATGTTTGAGCAATGGGTATGGTTATGACCAAAAAAGGTCATGGTCATAATAGTGGGGTTCTCCAAACCATCTACAATTCAATAGTCATGACCCATTGAGTAATAACCATAAAAATGTGCTTTCAAAAATTCTAAAGCAATAAAAAATTATCTTATCATTCAAAATTTTATTTTTATTATTATTATTGACTAATAATAATATGAATATATATATATAATCATATTTTTCAAAACATTTAGTCAGGATTAGACGTATCACGATAAAAATATTAATTTTAGTAATCTCACTTTTTTGGCTATACATATAAATATATATATATGTGTGTGTGTGTGTGAATATATAAATTCAAATTAAATAGGTTGTGACCAAAAGATATTCATTTTGGCATTTAGTTATCGGTTTTTCAATGCTTAGCATAATAACCAAAGAAATACTTACCAAGTGACGTGAATAATAAAATATTGAGTTTGATCATACTACAAGAACCCATTAAAAGAGAGAGAGATATAACACCAAAATGTGTTCAAACACTCGGGTTGCCTCCTGAAAACGCTTTTCATTGAGGTGAAGATTCACAACCTTTAACTTCGCATCCACTGTACTTCGATGTAATGTTTCAATCGATGGCCATTCACTTTGAAAACCTATTTATCCAAGTGTTTAGTTTCAACGGTGCCATATAAAAGATTTGTTTTACAAGGTAAGGGCATGTCCACCGTGATTTTAATTTTCCAAGAAATTAACGAAGCCTTAAATTGTAAATCAAGGCACAACCCCCACTTGGAATTGTTTTTTATCCTTAAAAAGGTTGTTGTGTAATTGCTTTGTTCGCTCCTTGTAGATTCAAGAGTTCTTGTAATCTTAGTTACTTGATTTTTCAAGCTCATGAACCTACAACCATTTATTTTTTCCTGCACATCTCAAATCAAGATTAACTGATTTTAAAGCCCAATATGCTTTATACTCAAGTTTTAAATGGCACATGACAAGTTTTTCCATTAACCAACTTAAACAGTCTTATGCCTATTAGTGTTTTGTAAGCAATAGAAAAAGCCTGTAAAGCATCATCTAATTTATCTAACCAAAACCTTTCGGTTTTGCCCTACTGTTCGTTCTATAATTCAATTTAGGCCTCAATTGATGACTTTCATTTGTTCACCCGTTTATGGATGATATGATATTGAAATATGGTGAACACCATAGTGTGATAAGGTTTTTCAAGTAATGACTTTAAAAAATGAGTGCCTCTGTCACTAATTAAGGCCTTACCGTGAGAACAATTTTGTTAAAAACTTCACAACAACCCTAGCATCATTTGTGGGCAAAGCTAGCGCTTTTGCTGACTTTGAGACATAATCTATAACAAAATGGATATATTTGTGTCCGTGTGAAAATGTATGTGGTTCCATGAAATCGATTCCCCAAATGTCAAAGACCTCACATACCTAAAATACCGTTTTGGGGAATTTCATCACGGGATGAGATTTTACCTACTCGTTGACAAGCATCACATGCTTTAACCAAGGGCATCTTTAAAGATGTTGGGACAGTAGAATCTAGAATTATATACCTTTTTGGTGTAGTTATCTCCATAATGCCCTCTAGAGGGGCCTTCGTGACAATGATGCAGAATGTTCATTACCTCACTCCCTATGCACACATTTTTTAAACCCTTGATCTGCACATACATTAAACAGATGTGGGTCTTACTAAAGGTAATACTTTAGGTTAGTAAAAAACTTTTTTTTATATTGGGAGGTCATTACTTTAATAAGAACCCACCCATAAGATAGTTTGAAAAATCTGCAAACCAAGGGTGATCATCAGTCTTTTAAAACTACAAGAGATACTCATGTGAAAAATTATCATATATGTTGGATTCCTTGAGTTTTTTCTAAATATGGGTTCTCAAGATGAGAAAGATGATCAGTTGAGACATTCTCAACTTCTTTTTATTCTTGTATCTCTATATCAAACTCTTGTAGGAACAAAATCCATCGAATTAATCTTAATTCTGCATCTTGTTTTCCAAAAAGGTACCTGAGAGCTGCATGATTATTATAAACGATTATAAGGAATACACTTAGAGCCTAATGCAACCAAAGAACAACTAGAGCTCTCAACATGCACATGTGAAGTGCAAGAAAGTTACTTCAAAAGATTTTATACCACTTAGTGAATTATGCTAAGTATCAAATCTTTCGAAGCCAAAAGACCAAACCTTCCAAAGCCAAAGATGAAATTTCCCGAAGCTTCAAAGACAAAGTCTTCTAAAGCCTAAGATTGATTTCTTCCGAAGACAGAGAATACATGTTTTTTTCTAAATCATTTTTTGACAAAAGTTGAACAACTATTCGTTGCCACTTCTGATGAGACTCACCAATTATATGAGTTGGTGAAAAGTCCACTCTTTTGTCAAACTATAGATTAAGATCTTTTGTTCGTAACTTTCAACTTTTGTACTTTTATCCTTTTTTAATACATAAGGATGTGAGTTATGGTATGTTATAGTCAAAGTCAAAAGACAATATGCCTTTTGACTCTACATTGATTTTGTTGTCTAGATTAGTGTTTCCGGCTGGCCTTCAAAGTATTGCTAGCTATAGGATGTAATATAAAGTATCTCAAGTACTTGTATATTTAGATAAGCTTTGTAACACTCATAATATCTTAAGAGAAATGTACATCATTCTTGAAAATTATATTTGAGTGTTCTTGTTTATTGTTCTTACTATTTGTGTTCATTGTTTCATCCTAACCCGGTTCTCTATTTGATCTGTTAAGTGTTCTAAGTCTCTACTCATTATGAAAATGTTGTATTGATCCTCTTCAACGGTCTTGAAATTGGTATCATAGCATTTTAGGCTCTTGATTGTAAGATCTCACCATCTTAAATCCTTCCAGTTTCATAAAACACTTAACAACTCAAATGGCAGCTCTTACCAAGGTTGATATGGAAATCGGTACCATGAAAAAATTTCCATTGATCACTCCTAATGACGTTGATACTTGGTGCCAAAGAATGGAAGGATTCATCAAGTTTCAAGATAGCAGAATGTGGGGATCCATTGTCTCTGACCTCATGTTACAAGCACCAGTTCAGCTGTTGCTGGTGATTGTATGATTCCAAAGGAAATGTCTGACTACTCAAAGTAAGATTGGAAGAAAATTGATGTATATCAGAAGGCCATGACCGCTCTCCAAACTACTCTTCCTAACTTTATCTACAAAGGCTTTAAGAAGTGCAAAATTGCAAATCAACTCTGGGATGCATTTAAGCTTATATAGGAGGGCTTTGAGTTCAAGGAAAACAAGAAAGACCTCATAAAGCACCAATTTGAGAACTTTACCTACAAGATAGGTGAAACCATGACTCAATAATACTTTAGGTATGTTGAGATTGTGGAAACTCTAATGGATGTTGGAGTAAAACTTGAGATTAGGGAAATTGTGAGGAAGTTCATGTTCTTTCTTTCCAGAAAATGGACTCACTACTATGTTGCCATTAAGAGAAATAAAAACCTCTCAACCCTTACTCTCACAGAGTTGTATGGTATTCTTAATAGATATTAGATGGAGATAAACATGAAAAATCTATTAGGTAGCTCTTCCAACAATCAACAAAGTTCAACACTTCATGTCGTTGAAAGGGACTGCAGAGAACCATAACATCATCTTATCTGTTACCCTGACAACTCAGAAAAAGGTCATTTCATCACCTTCTCAGAGACACCAATGGAGAGCTACATCCAAGAAAGCCTATTCAAAGAGACAAACTTTGTTCAATCCCTTGTGTCTGCTGGTGAAAGTTGTGGCAATTTTCTCTTCACTCTTAAAGACTTGGATTGTATCCATCCAGATGATTTGAAGTACATGGAGATAATCCAGCAAATGGCTCTTCTCATTCATAAGGCCAAGAAGTTCTACAAGAGGACAGGTAGAAAGTTTCCTAGTAATGCTTCCAGTGGAAAGTTTGGACTAGATAAAAGCAAGGCGAAATGTTACAATTGTAACCAGATGGGACACTTTGCTAGAGAGTGTAAGGAAATAAGGAAAAATGGTGGCCAAGCACAAACTAGACCAAATTACACTGAGGGTGCTCCTAAACTTGAGAAGTCTAGCCAACCAAAACAACATGTTGTTGTTGAAGTTGAAGAGGGAGGCTTTGGCTGGAGCTTTTAGGTAGGAGATTATTCTTCTAACCAAGAACTGGCAGCTGAGCATGAAGAATCCAAGGTACTATAATACTTTTGTAACCCTTAATGCATTGCTAAAATAAATAAATATAGGTCCTACAACTTGGAAATGAGATCTAAAATTGAGTCCTTAAATAATTAAAAGTTGATTTTAAAAGAGCTAAAAATGATTACAAACTTGAAATAGAAGATATAGAGAAAACAATTTCAACTCTTATGAATGAGCACACAAATTAGAGGACTCAAATTAAAGATCTTATTCAAGTTAACTAATGCTAGGCTGAGCTTATGATCAACAATGCTAGGGTAGGAAAATGTTTTCTTAAAAAAGAGATATTCAAGAACATTATATCCTCATCCTTGCATGCAAAGATTTGTTATCAGAACAAGCAGGGATTGCGATCCACAAAGATAGCTTCTCCATAAACACTACTATCTGTAAGATCTCCAAGGTGTGGAACTTGTCAAGATAAGTTGCCTCTCATGGATCCTATTCAAGAAGATGAGGATGAAGAGGAGATAATGAAGGATGGATCTAAGGTGAGTGAAGAGTATCATCCTACGAAAGATCAGTATTCTCCTAAGGAGAGGAAAGAACCAAAGATGACCAAGTCTACAAGGAAGAACTTGATCAGGGCAGCCAAAAGAAAATAAATAAAAAAACCCAAGAGATCAAGACCACCTTCAACTCCAAGAATAAACAAGTATTCATCTTTGTCGGATTTGAAGTGGTTAAGACTAAATACTCAACAAAGGACTATAGTACCAGGAGTCCTAGCTTATGTCCAAATCATACTGGTCAAGAGAGAAAGGTTGATCAAATGTGTGCCACTACTACACAGCCTGAACCATCAAGTTCCAAAAGCAAGCCTTACCCTAAGAAGCCTTTGTATCATCTGTGAAGATAAAGATGGAAGTGGAAAGTGATCAAGCTTAGTCTTCTACTCAGAAGAAGACTCATAGAAGGAAGCCAACTGAATGCATCATGTGTGGTAGTACTTCTTATTTTGCTAATGATTGCATCTACAATCCCAAAAGCACTATCCACATGACTAAGAAGAAGAACAAGAAGATAGCTTCGAAGGAAAATCTCTTCCTTCCGGAAGCTCCAAAGAAAAAAAAGAAGATAAGTGAAAACTTGCCTTCGGAAGAAAATTTGGTATCAAAAGAAAGGAATGCTTCCAAAGTACTAAAGCCTGTTGTAGTAGATGCAAACTCTTCTGAATGTTCAGTCTCCAAAACTTCTGAAGTTATCAAAACTTCTGAAGTTATCAAAACTTCCGAAATATTAAAGGTCAAGTCTAAGGTTCCAAAGATGGTGTGGAAGATAAAGAAATACCATGTGACTTAAAGTTCTTCATCAACAATAACAAATGATTCTCAGAGCTTGTATATAGGATCAATTACCGTTTCATTGTCTTCAGTTCACTTTGACAAGCCCAAGAACAATAAGGGTTGGATTATCTTAATGTAACTAACCATCTTGTTTTGTGAAGGAACAACTAAAGACCAAAAACAATGTATGAAAACTTGAATGTTTACCTATAACTTAAAGTCCAAAGGAACAGCCCAACTAACCATCTCGTTTGTCTAAAGCTTGAAAGTTTTTTCATATGCTTCCAAGTAGCATAAACACAAAACTCTTCCGCAGCCAACTTAGTCAAGAGATAATAATTTTTTAGTTGCTTCATCCTTAAATAATAAATACAAATTTGAATATAGATAGTAGAAATTTAACTATACTATATGAATTTTAAAAATGACAATTCATTTTTTAAAATATAATACAATTATAAAAAGAGAAAGTATATTCTTCGAAACAAATTAGTTTTCAGAATATAACTGTATATAAAATATTTATAATATTACTTCTCTTTATTATTTTAGGATAAATTATCGCTATCAAAGTCCATAAACTTTAATCCAATTAATAAAAGACATTCGGCATAAGATGAGATTAGGGCCCCTTCTACCATGGCTCATCCATGCCCCTGTCACGTGTTCCCTTTGGCTTCTACTTCCTTTCTCTTTCGTAATCTTTTACTTCACATTTTATTCACTATTACATTTTATGTCAACAACTATTTAGATTTAAATAGATTATAAAACAAGTTTCATATGAAGTTTCAAACTTTATATGTTATGTATGGGGCAATGGAGTATTTATTATATGTCGATTACCATGATTCGATTTTTGTATCGAATGACTGAAGATCAAGTCTCTGATAGACAAATATGTAAATTCTAATAGTATGATCATAGTATGTAACTTTATACGTTATTAATTCTTGTGTGTAACTCATTTATATATACTAATTTTCAATTTTTCTATGCATAAGGTATATTGTATTTATGCTTAGGGTGTTTTACAAAAAAAATTAATTTTTACTTTTAACTCAAAAAGTTTCATCTTTATTTACAATTTGACCTTACAACTTTTTTATTTTCAACTTTAATCCCATATTTTTTTTATTTTCATAAAATTTTGTTTTAGTTTCGTTTCTAAGTTTTGCAAGTTAACACGACACAACATGCAGGTGTGGTTCAACATTTTTACGTTTTGTTATAATTCTATCACTTAACACGGCGTTATATACATGTGTAATTTAACATTTTACATCTATTTTTTATGTGTTTGACTGTTTGACATGTTTATCGCAACACACGGGTCCTAGATCGACTTAGTTAAACTTTCTATGTTTTACGTTTTGGTTTAATTTATCCGCATTAATAAACCACAACTTCAGTATTGGTGGGCGCTAACGATGATATGATATTGTTGCTATTTGATACGATTTTACGTCTCCGCCGCCACGGCGCTTTAACTCTAGTTCATTCTAAAAACAAATGATTTGGTTTTTGTAGTGCATCATGCTCCTAACTTTTGACTGATCTTATAACATGTAAAGCAAATTAAATATGAATATTTTTTATAATGATAAAATATAAAGTAGCATTATTGAGGTTGACTTCATGTCCCGTTTCAATTTTCAACTACGAGGCGAAAACACATATGTGGTCCCTTAAAAACATTGCAAACAATCAATTGAATAAGTTTCATTAATGTGCATACAATGATCACATATGTAAACAAATTTAGTAATGGATTCAACAATCTTTAATCGGTGATATTATGTTTTTGTGCTCACATTTCAATCGACATGAGTTGCATTATTTTAAAGATTGTGTCGGATTCGTTCACCGAAATAAGTTACTTAATTCGTTGATTAAAAAAGTTCAATGTTATACATTTTATCATTGTTTGTTACAAGTTTTGATTTTATGAAATTGATAATTAATTACATATTTCTTCAAAATAGTATTACTGATCTGTATATATAAAACAAAGGCAACGATCATTCATAAAATCACTAGAAATGCAATTGCGTAAATTAGATTTAAGACTCCTTGATGAAAAGCCTTTCTGTGTTGTGACAGCTAGTAAGAACAAATGGTAGTTTCGGTTATCATTAGAACAAATGAATAAAAAATATATTTCCTTGTTTCCACAATATATATTCGTACAATATATCAGAGAGTAAATTACACTGATAGTTCTTATGCTATATTCAAATTGTTGTTTTAGTACTTAAGTTAAAAAATTTATAATGTCAGTTTCAAAGTATGTATTAATGTAACATGATTGGTCCTTGCCTTGGTATAAACTTTTTTGTAAAAAAATTTTGAAAATGATCTAGCACCCGCGTGTTGCGATGAACATCCCCACCACCCACACACTCCCCTTTCATCTTAAAAAAAAACAGATTCATTTTCGCCGGAAAAATCTTCCGACCAACACCACAATTTTCACACCCAACCTTGACGGCAGAAACGTCGAGATGTGAAAGTTAAGATCGTTCACTACCACATAGCGTTATTATTAAATCCAAATATAATAATCATAAGTTTCAATTGTAACATTACAAGCATAAGTCTCAAATACGAAAATCAACAAGTCATAAGAAGAAATAATTCAAGTTCACTCATTTATTGAACTAGGTCCATTCCTAGGTTTGAATAAGCTTTAAAGGTGGCAATCAAACTTGTGCATTTTCTGAAACATGTTAAAAATAAAAGTTCAACATAATGTTGGTGAGATTTCCATAGTTTTCAATACATAAGTATATAAAATATGGCAATTCATGTTATAAGTTAGAGAACAAAATAACTAGGGATGTAATACTGAATACACAATCAAACCTTGACAGTTTTACAAGTCTCAACGTTTACAAGTTTATACAATTAGCTAAGTGTACTTGGATTAACCAAGCAGGTTTGTCAGGCCGATAGATCTATGACGTCGCCAGGCTAGCAATAGTTAATGATTGTACATATAATCATCAATACATGGTAATTCCAAAGATCAACTAACCACAACATATAAGTGAATTGCCATAAGTTTACAAGAATCAAACGTTTTACAAGTGCAACGATTATAATGTAACATGTCTCACCCCAAAGTGTGAAAATATAAAAAAGGGGTATAGAAATACTCACATGTCAATAAGTATATAACCGATAAATAAAAAGAAATATAAATAAACGCTCCAACGCAAACCTTCACATGGTACCTAATAATATTTCCATTAAAAAATTAAATATACTAAAGAGCTTAACGATTCAACGGAAGCTAGGGTCTCAATTGATATTCGGGGTGTTTCAATAACTAAATTCATTAATGTGATTTTTATTTAATGAAGAACAAAATATAGTTGTCAAGCATTTTATTATAAGCAATAAAAAAATTGTGAAAAATAAAGTTTAAATATAAGTTTAAACAATCCTTCAAAATAATAATAATTAATTTTTTAAATACTAAATATTTAATTAATCGCATATAGATTATCATTTTTATAGTCTAGTTTATATAAATTAACTAAATAAAATTTTTGTTTAATTAAAGGGTTTAAATTTTTCAGGAAATAAATTTGTAGAAAGTACTAACGT
>BJCM01146049.1:0-14084 GCA_018326385.1 Flaveria bidentis
ATAGGTTCTCTTTGTAACTCATTGTAACTAAGTGAGACATAACAACATCTGCTTGTAAGAGTCTTGTATTTTGAGTTGAAAAGCAATATATAAAAGTACCTTGAAAATTACCTTCTGTGTTCTTTATTACTTTTTATATTGTGATCAACTCTTACTAATTCTTTTTATACCCGAGTGTTGTTCTAGGTGAGTTTGAGAGAAAACATTGTGTTTAGTGACAATCCTCGATCCTGCAGCCCACATCAGAGATTGTCAACAAAAATTTTCGAATGTTCAATTTGTACCCATTGTTTAACTAATTGCATGCTTTTGGATGCTAAAACAGTAAAAACTCATGTTTAGTTATCAATTCCATTCAAATCTTATAATAACAATTTACTTTTGAATAGTCTGTAGTGACATAACCTAGTACACCTTTCTAATGTTATATGAGATCACTTTCTTCATCATTTGCAATATAGTTTGCAATTGTATTTCTATTAACATTATCAATACGTAGAAATATATTTCTAATAACTGTTATACAACTTATATAACATTAAAGGTATAATAGAATTAAGTCTGTTACATGGAGAATCAGAAACATTGATAATTTAATTACACGACATAAACAATGGTTTGTGGATGTTGGGTGGTTGGACTAATGGTATTAAAAGTTAACTGTTTTTTCTAAACAACTAATTCAAACATCTTTTAAAAGTACTTATAAATTTTACACTGACATTCACCAGGTGATTAAAACTCTCAATCATTTTGGGAGGAATACCTTACTGCCCGCTTTGGTCCATATGATACAAGTCCGTTCGTCTAAGAAGTAATCACTAGGTCACAAGAATTATACTCATAAAACTATGTAACTAATTTAGAAATAAATTAGAACTTTATAGCAAGTTTATTTATAAACTTATAAACATCTAAAAATAATAATTTATGTAATATTATAATGTAGGATAAGTTTACGTTTCTAACAACAATAATGATAAAAACTAAAAATAACAATAAATGAACAAAATTCTTATCATTTATATACTCTTAAAATGACCAGATAAAAGCTTGTGTAAAATATGTAAACAAAATGCGTGTAATCACTAGATTGTTGAAATTTACATTCGATTCATTCTAACTTTGTAGACCATATAAGATATGTGTAAGATTGAACACCTACTTACATTACATATGAACTTTGTAACCAAACAATACAATTATCACATCGGGGTGTCGGTGGCCCATCAATATTATAATTTTTAGATTTCTAAATGTTTATGGGGATGATCACCTTGGTGTGTTGTTTCACATGGTTTTGGTCTGGTGCTTTATTTTTTATTAGTTGAAGATTTACATGAAATAAGTGAAAATTTAATCTGATGTTGAATCGGTTACCTAATTGGTCTATCGATTCAACCAGCCAAAGTTTCCTTTAGAGAAATGAGGCAAAATCAACAAAGACAAAGTTTTAACTTTTTCACTAGTCAGTAATCTGATCAATTACAACGATAGTTTTTAATTTATCGTGTCATTTTTAATATGATTGTTTGTCAAAGATGTATGGTAGATATTAAAGAGGTTGTAGAAAATAAAATCAGTTAGTTTAATTACGGACTTTTTACTCTTTTGTTCTTTCACTAAACCACCAACTTTAATGGTTTGAAGATAAAATAATTATTTATTGTTTTTAACAAATAAGTTAACACATTCTAACTAATGGATTAGAAATGACAATGTGGCAATGTGGACTTGGTTTAGTTAAGATGTTGATACTTTCCTTTTTCAACTATTTAGAATACTAAACACACACACACATATATATATATATATATATATATATATATATATGTATATATATATACTAACAACTATAAGATTATGTTTACAGTGACTTAGACTTACAGATTTAGTAGCATGGTGTATAACTTATATTTCTACTTTTCTTCTTGTTATCCTCTTGATCTCCCCTTGCTCAAGTGTCGTCGTCACTACAACAATGAATCCACGAGCGCATAGGATATGGCGATGATTTTCTTCTTCTCCCGACTTCCACCTCCACTCATTCCCTCTTCTTATATCGCTTAACTAGATTATGATAAGTCTAATACAGTCCAAAACATTTAAAGTTTATACTGTATGCATGCATAGAAATACAAAGTAGAATGCTTCGAAAGTTTCACACTATAATTTGAAAATATTTTAAGTGTGAAATTTTGTGAAGCCAAGACCAATATCTTTTAAAGCCAAACATAAAGTTTTCCGAAGATTCAAAGACAAAGTCTTCCGAATCCAACTCATAAACACAGATTTCTTCCGAAAACTTTTGAGTACATGCTTTATCTGATGTATTTTTTCCATAAATTTGGACCAACTTTCCGTTGCAACTCTGTTCAACTCCCCAAATTTCACAAGTTGGTGAAAGCTCCATTTTTTATAACTGTACATTGAGTTCTTGAGTCTGTTTCTTTCTACTTTATATACTTTTATCATGTTTGTAATATATTAGGATGTGAGCTATAACATGTCATAATCACTAGTCAAAATACAATCTGTATTTTGACTTTACATTGATTTTGTAGTATAAAGTATCTCAGGTTTCTTATATCTTTCTTTATGCACTTTAAAACAATATACAATATTCATGAAAACAAACACTTGTGTTATCTTGTTTTTGTTCTGTCTCTTTATTACTTGTGTTTCATTGTATAAAAAAAATCGGTTATTATTTCACTATTTGATTTGTAAGTATTCTAATAACTCTCTTCATTATATGTTGTATTGTAAGTGATAATCTTTCAAACGGTCCTGCAGATTTAAATAACTACCATTTGTTTGATAAATATGTTTGCCGTGGATCCTAATATGACACTCGTTCTGGTGTGTAACGTGTGTTGATTCACGTAGTATTATATTTATAAAGATTTAGTTATTGTAATTGTTTTTTTTATTTATTAATACTTGAAATTATTCATGTATTTTATAATATTTTGAATTTTGACCATGTGTTGATTGAAGTAGGACCCGCTAGTCCACGGGTCCACGCGGAAAGAACCAATCAGCTAGGTTTTTCATTTAATAATTTAAAAGAGAACTCAGATTTGCATCCAGATTTGGTAATTGATAATGATCCAATTATTTCATAAACTTTTAGAGTAAATTACACGTATAATATTTTTACGTTTTGAAACTTTACTTTTTATGTTTAAAATATCACGGATACGGGTCTCTACTATGCAAATAATACACGTTTATGGTTGTTTGACACTAACAAAGATTAACTTTCTCTATTAAATGTAAAATGTTTAAAATGTCCTCTTATAACAATTAAATATAATAAAAAAACAAAAATATATAATAATAATAATAATAATAATAATAATAATATTAATAATAATAATAATAATATCTAAAACAGTCCTATCAAATAACTAAATTAAATACTAATAATATTATTCGTTTTTTACATTATAACTAGTTTTTAAATAAATTAATAAATACATCTTTTTATTAATGTTATCTTTATAGAAATAAATATTTATAAAAAAGATTTTTTTTTCTAAAATAAAAAACTATTTTTACATAAAATTTTAAAATTGGTTTTCTAAAGCAATTTTTTTTATAAAACAAAAACAATTAAAATAGGGAGTTATAGTAAGGACATTAAAAATGGAACTTTTATTAAATGTTATTTTGAAAAGAATGTTTACTTCATCTTTGAGAAAAACAAAAAAAAACTTAAAAGATTTATTTATTGTTTTATTACTTATAGTTATTATTAATACGTAAATCCAATGATAGCATTTCTTAATATATCGTTTTATAATTAATAAATTTTATTTTATTTGTTCAACCCGTGTAATACACGGGTTTATTCAAGCTAGTTATATATAAATAAAGATAAAGAATATGTTATAAAAGCTTTTACTGATATTGAAATTAAGGAAACTGTAATCGTCTTATAGGATATACAAATGTTCTTTTATAGTTAACTAATTAATAGGAATATATATTTGATTTGATAATTAATAGGAAAGAATATGGGATAAAAAAGTAAGAGAATTACATATATCTCCCTCATCACTCTTGAAATTACATATTACTCTAAATCATAAGTTTTTAATACATAATTACAATGTCTTTTAAACATGCTATAAAGAAATATGTAATTTTCCAAGTTTAAAAAGTGATATATTCAATTGCGCCAATAAGTCCTATATCAACTAGTTTAGGAGGAGACATCCTATAACTTTCTAAAGTGAATATCATGTGTTGGAGTCTTACTAGGTGTAATATGCTCATAGTGGGCCAAGAGTTTTACCACAGTAGACCTTCAGGTGATGAGTTTCCCTTGGAATGGTGAGCGAGCCTGGTCACCGGCGCTATCTGTGTTCGCGGGCGTGAATGACTTTTCGCTTATAGGTTTACCCGGATGACCGGACTTAAAAATTATTCGTAGATCGTTAAGAAAAAAGATATTCAATTGTCTAAAAAACACAAACGCGTTGGGAAGAAGATAGAGACAAATTAAACCCTAAAATTAGTCACAAGACGGCGCAAATACCGGAATGAGGTCACGTCGTTGATGAGTAGGACTGTACAGCTGCCCATACAACTTTCCTGGGGCCCACTCTTTCATTTCTTTTTCTCTTTTCTTTATTCTTCCATTTTTAAAATTATAAATTCCCGCTACCTTTCCATTTTGATGCATACTTGTATACCAAACATTAACGTTTTAAATAAGCAAATGTTTATACAATTTAGAGTATTTTGTATTTAGAATAGGTTTTTTTTAATTTTTAATCTTATAGTGATACAAAAGAATATTATATTTTAACTCTCAATTTCAATTAGAGAATACTTTTTATAACGTTATTGTTATTTTTTATCTCTACTCTACTTACAAACATTTTTAACTTTTTTTTAAAGATTTAATAGGGATGGATATTGTCTTATCAAATATACAGATAAACAATAACGTTTTTTTCTAATCCACTCACAAGCATTTCATATAATATTAAAAAAACCTACTATGACTTCTCTTAGGAAACTATGTGATATTAAATACAAACAAAATATGAAATTACTTTATTCTTACTACGTAAATGTTTGATTTTAATGAACTATGAAGTTTGATAATAATTAAAATAGGAAGCTTGAAGTAATGAAACAATAAACAAGATTTTGAATGCTCGAAAGAAATTTTGAGAATTTGGTTCCAATCAATGGTTTAGCTGGTATGCTCAAATTAATGAGCATAGTTTAATGAGAACCCAACCAGACTAGTTGTGTAACTCGTTTTATAGTAGACAAAATTATAAAATCCATCCTTTATGTTTATATTTGATTTCAGATGTGATTCTTAATCTTTAAAAATTACATCAAATATTCTTTACCTTCAATGTTTGTAACAATTAAAGACCTTTAAACTAACTTGGGTTAATTTTTCATGTTAAATCATGTCACATGCATATCACATGAGGGTATTTTTGTCAAATTCATTTTTTCCCTTATATACATAAAACACCCATTTTTCCCCTTAGGGCTCAAATCCACGATCTCCATCTCCAATCTTTTCTTCCCCTTCTACTGTTCCTTTTTCATCTTCCCCTTGGAACAATTTTAGCCTTCATATTAAGATGTCCTCGATGAATAAGACGATTCTATTGTTGTCTTCGAGAGGTATGGTATCTCCTTGTTCATATTTACTCTATTTCATGTTTTTCTTGTTCACATTCACCCTAAATTGATTTTTTTGTATTTTAATTTTGCCAACATTGAATCAGGGTTCCAAATGCAACTTTTTTGAATGGTATGACTCTGAAATGTGTGAAAGGTGTTTGAGTATCATTCCAAGTCCACTAAAATCAAAGAATGATCTTGAAGGTCTAAGGAGCCAACTTGAAGCTGAATTAAAATCAAAGAATGATCTTGAAGCTTTAAGGAGACAACTTGAAGTTGAATTAAAATCAAGTGAAGAGAAAGCAAGACAATTGAGAAAGTGCTTGCTTTTTAGTTGGATAGGCTTTATTATATTTTTAGTTTCTTTGAGGTTCATGTAAGTTTTGTATGTAATGCAATGTATGTTTGACCAATCATTGTATTGAACAGTCCATTATATGTAATTGTATTATATGTAATGAAATGGGATTTTGTGCTACATAATGTTTTTGATATATTGGACCAGTTACTTGCAGTAAGCATTTCTCTATGTGTATGGCATTTGACCAAAGTTTGTGCAGACTAGTGATCATCATATGGTTTATAAAAATAATAAGAAAGTGGTATGTATTGCATTTGACCAAAGTTTGTGCAGACTAGTGACCAATTTTGGATTTATTGTTAATCTATTTTGGAATTTTTGGTATGTATGTCATTTCTCTATATGTTTGACCAAAGTTTCTGCTGCACATAACTTTGGTAACAACAACAGGCCAGTCCAATTTTCTGCTGCACATAAGAAACTAGTCTAATCCAATTTTTAAAGCTTATGGCTGCATCATTCTCCCTAGAGTTAAGCATAACAACACCATGGCAGTTTAGTAATTAAACAAACATGGAAAGTAATCAAACAAATATGTTCCACTATTAATACCAAATGTGTTTCATTCAAAACATAATCAAAATATGGAAGTATCATAGTATGAAAGTCAAAATAAGAAAGTCAAACATGATAGTAGCATCCAAATTTCATGACAGTAGTAACAAAAACAACACCATTCAAAAAGCAGCATCCAAATTAAATTATAAATACCAAAATAACTAAACATGACCCATCTGAATCACACTTCTCTTCCATCACAAGTTCTCCTATTATGGCCTTTATTTTTACACTTGCTACAAGTGCCAGTTGCATTCTTTTTTGACAGCCTCCCTCCTTTTATCATTTCTTCTAATTCCACAGTAGATTTTTTCCTTACCTTTTTAGGCCTTCCAACCGGTTTATGATGGTTTGGTGGAAAGAGGGTAGTTGGGATTGTTGACTTTAGCCGCATAGACCTTCCATTGATGGGAAAAATCTTAAAGCTGTAAACATTCTTCCAAGTGTCCAACCAGTGAACTGGTAGTATCCAAGTCTCTGGTAATCCAACTTGTTGATCATTTTTTGCCATGTTCCAAATAGTTGCCACTGCATGCTTGTATGGCATGCCCGTAAGTTCCCATCTCCTACATGTGCAAGTTCTTTGGTTGACATCCACCACACATTGATCACCGAAAGGACTAGCAACTTGATATTTTTCACCACCATTTCAAATCACATTGTACTTTGTAGCATCTTTTTTAATTGAGTTAAACAATATGGTTGCATTCGGTGTTAGTGGACCATTATTTTTGTCAATTACTTGCAAGACATTCACAATCCTTTTCATTAGATATTCTCTAATAAACTCTAAGGTTGTAAGTATGGGCTTGTCTCTTCCAATGTTCTCATCTGATTCACATCCACTGTCAAAAGTATCGTTGTCCAACACTTCATCATTAATATTTCCAATCATTACCATATCATCTTTACTATTGATTTCATATTCTTCATCAACATGTAGTTTAAATTCTCTCATATCAACAGAAACATCATCTATATCATTTTCATGTATAATAAAATCACTATCATCCTCATCAGTGTCTTGTGCATTATTTTCTTTGTTAGCATTCTCATTCCTTCTATCTTTTTTGACATTAACAACCCTTACATTTACATAATCATCTTGTATATTAAAGAAGGATCGAAATTGATTACATCTTCTTCATTCAGAATGGGTGCAGTTGGTGTTGTATACCAATCTAACATATTAGTGTACATATATGTATCTCCATGTTCAACAAAAACATCAATAAACTTGTGAGTACACACTAATTTGGTGAACCTACATACATCTTCTTTAGTATCTAAGGCTTGTATCCCAATGTCTAAATCACTACCAGGCACTAAAAAATGATAAAAAACACGCTCACTCTTTTCGTACCCTAACTCAGCCTTCAATTCATCAAGTTCAACTATAGAAAACTTGTTAACATCAAAGAGATCAACTAAATTGACTTGTCCATTCTCATACCTTCTACCTGGACATCTACTAAAAGAACCACCATGATGTAAGTTGATGGAGAAAAGATTTGGATACATACCTACAGATCAAATCCAAAACTTGAATCAGCGAGTTTAAAGAAAATCAATCAAATAGCAAAATAGATTAACAATCAATCAAAAAAATCGATTAGATACATACTGTATAACTCATGGTAGTCAATGCTCTTATCTGTTGATTCACGAATGCAAAATCTGGCCATGCTTCAAGTTGATAAACAAGAAATCGAGTGGTCATCAAGTTCAATTTTGAAAGCGGGAATGAGGAAGATGGATGATCATGTTACGTACGTAGTAGGGTTATTAGAATAGGGGAAAAGTGGATTTGACAAAAATACCCTCATGTGATATGCATGTGACATGATTTAACATGAAAAATTAACCCAAGTTAGTTTAAAAGACTTTAATTGTTACAAACATTAAAGGTAAAGGATATTTGATGTAATTTTTAAAGATTAAGAACCACATCTGAAATCAGGTATAAACATAAAGGATGAATTGTGTAATTTTGTCTTTATAGTATGATTGATGTTTCGATTTGTGCGCATTATAACTATGTGATGTTATTCTTTACCAACAAATGTATATAACACTTAATTTGTTATAATTATATGTACTTGATAGCCGCGGAAGAATTTACTCTAAATTTGTAGTGATACGAATACTATGTGATGATACATGTAATGAAGCGCTAAACAAACAGAACATGCAGCAACAACTACACCAAATACTCTACATTGCACCATCTCATGATTTTTGGATCCTGTTGATTCACAATTGCTTCTCGAATTCATCTATTGTCATTTTCAATCATAATCATCCTAGGCTAATTCATCTATGTACACTACTTGCTGTTAAGTTTGTGTTTGCAATTTCATTCAACATGGTGTGAACTTATACTAGACTTAGTGGCTGTTTGGTAGATTTTATCATTAAGAGGCTATCTCTTAATGATTGATAGCCTCTTACTAGTTAAGAGTTAATCATAATGTCGAATGGTTAGAAGATTAAATTCTAATGATACTTCTTAACTATGTAACATTAGGATTATATCTTAAGTATCAAAATGTTATACACGATAGTCTTAAAATTGCGTTATTTTGTGCAATCAATTAGTTCCACATTTTTTTCTTTGACAAGTACTTCATCAATGATCACCGACCACCTTACCTATTCTGAAAACACTTTCTATAATGGATGGCATTATTAATCATACTTCCATCCATGACGTAGCTTGTTTGTAATTCAAGCAACTATGTTATGGACTAGAGAAATTCGAGAAACAAATACAAAAAATAATATAAAACTTTAAAATAAAAAAGTTTCCAACTACTAAATATGTTATCAGATCATTTTACTGTAATGTATTCTAACATTTATTTATATAACCTCACATTATATTATAAACCACCTATTCATAACCTACTTTTACTAGTAATCTAAATCAAGGAAACCTTAAACGAACTTAACCAAAGCTCAAACATCAAAAACATATTTAATAAACGAGATCGAATGCAAGCTATATACATCTTGCTCGAAACATCATTAATTTATAGATTTTATAAAATATAAACTAAAAAAAAATATGTTATTCAAAACAGCCAAAAAAAGTAATTATTTAAGTGTGTGAAGAGTGATGGACACTAGCAGAGCTACAAGTTGCGGGAAAGCATCAGATCTGAAACTCTGAGATCTTAATTACCTCTTCAACCTTTGTCTTCTTTAATCTTTATTATCACTCTCTATATATCTCCAATCTCCATTCTTATCCTTCAAGATTCCATTCTTCCACCATCAATCTTCCACAAAGAACACAAATTTATCATCAATCTCTGCAACAAAGATTCATTCATACACAATGAGAACACCATTGCTGATATTCCTGCTGGTGTTACTTACAGAAACCATCAATGGAGAAGACCCTTATAGATTCTTCAACTGGAATGTCACTTACGGTGACATATACCCTCTTGGAGTCAAGCAACAGGTACGTATATATAATCTATCATGTTCTTCCTTTTCGCCTACTTGTCGATTTTCTCAAGAATTTGAATCTGTAATCTCCGGTTGCAGGGGATATTGATCAATGGGCAGTTTCCGGGGCCCCAAATCGACGCAGTGACTAACGATAATGTGATTGTTAGTATCTACAACAGCTTGGATGAACCCTTCCTCATCACCTGGTGAGTTAATCGATTGATTTGGGTGTTTTTGAACTGATTTGGGGATGCAATAATCGAATCAACGATGGTGATTCAGGAATGGGATACAGCAACGGAGGAATTCATGGCAAGATGGGGTTTATGGGACAAATTGTCCGATCCCACCTGGGCAGAATTTCACCTACATTCTTCAATTCAAAGATCAGATCGGAAGTTACTTCTACTTCCCCTCTCTCGCACTCCACAGGGCCGCCGGAGGCTACGGCGGCATTACCATCTCCAGCCGCCCCAGGATCCCCGTACCCTTTCCTCCGCCCGCCGGAGACTTCACCATTCTCGCCGGAGACTGGTTCAAGCAAAACCACACCGTAAGTCGCACATTCGTTTCAGTGTAATTTACAGCTTCAATGGTTCGATTTTGACTGTTGTAATGTGGAATCGTTCAGGATTTGAAGGCGATTTTAGACTCCGGTCATGATCTTCCCTTTCCAGATGGTCTTCTCATCAATGGCAGAGGATCTAACGGATTCACATTCAACGTTGATCAAGGTAACACCCTTTATTACTACATTCATCATATTCAAGAAATTGAGGATTGATTTTGAAATTTTGATTTAGGGAAAACTTACAGATTGAGGATTTCGAACGTGGGGTTGACAACATCGATCAACTTCAGAATTCAGGGGCATAAGATGCTGCTTGTGGAGGTTGAAGGGACTCACACTCTTCAAAACACATACTCATCTCTTGATATTCATCTGGGTCAAACGTACTCTGTTCTGATCACCGCCGATCAACCTCCGGCGAACTATTATATGGTGGTTTCCACCAGATTCACCTCTCAAATCCTCACCGCCACCTCTATTCTTCGTTACACCAATTCGCCGGGAAGTTTTCCGGCACCGCCGCCCGGTGGTCCGACGATCCAGATCGATTGGTCGTTGAATCAAGCACGGTCTATTAGGTATGTGGAGTCAAAACTTTGACCATAATATTATTGTCAAATACTCAAATGTCATTGATGTTGGTTAAATACTTAAATGTTATAACAGGCAAAACTTGTCTGCAAGTGGTCCGAGGCCCAACCCACAAGGGTCATACCATTATGGGATGGTTAACTTCACCCGAACCATCAGGCTCGCGAACTCGGCTCCGGTTATAAACGGGAAGCAGCGGTATGCGGTCAACAGCGTGTCGTTTATACCCGCGGACACCCCGCTAAAGATAGCTGATTATTTCAAGATCCCCGGTGTGTTTTCGCTTGGCACGATTCCCGATAGCCCAACCGGGGGCGGTGGTTACCTCCAGACTTCGGTCATGGCCGCTGATTTCCGAGGATTTGCGGAGGTTGTGTTTGAGAATTGGGAAGATACCGTGCAGTCGTGGCACATTGATGGTCATTTTTTCTTTGTCGTCGGGTAAACTCGAATATGTTTTTCTAAGTATGCATATGGCACTAGGGGTGTAAACAAGTTGCGTGGATCTCGAGTGGCTCATGAGCATCGTGGCTTATTTACGCCCCTGTGTGGTGCGTTTATGGTGCTAACTAGTGGGTTGAATGATCAGGATGGATGGAGGGCCGTGGTCCAGTGCTAGCAGAGCAAGTTACAATTTAAGAGACGGGATTTCACGATCTACTGTTCAGGTGACATATATTGTATTAATTGATTTTTTTTTTAATAGAATAGGGGCTAAAAGTTTCCTATAAAATGATTTTGTTTGATATTATGATATAGGTATATCCTAGATCATGGACCGCGTTGTACGTACCATTAGACAATGTCGGAATGTGGAATATAAGATCTCAGAACTGGGCACGACAATACTTAGGTCAACAGTTTTACCTTCGGGTTTATTCACCGGTGAACTCATGGAGAGACGAGTACCCGATCCCGAAGAATGCTATTACTTGCGGTCGAGCAAGTGGTCGCAAGACTCGACCCCTATAACAATAGTGACACGGAGGCGGAACCGTCACGAAAGGGTGGCTGGTTCTATATTTGAGTTTTTCGGTTAATTTTCTTTATATTATTTGTTTAGCTTTTTTTAATTCTACAAATTATTATTTCTTTAATGCTTCACTTATGTATTAAGCAAATTACTCAAGAGCTCGAGTTGGTGATTACGCAGGTGTTCGTGACTTCAGTTTTCAAAAACCATTGCTTTGTTTGAATTCAATTGATAAAATATATATGAAAATTATTTATAATCTATTTCGTTCCTAGAATTTATAAAATTAACGTCACATATTTGATTAGAGAATCAAAGTAACTAGGATGAATATTATTTATAATTTATTTGGCTTGGATCGGTTTGTAAACGAGCCAAACACAAGTAAAGGTTTGTTTGGTTTGGTTCGACTTGAATTATTTTTTTATAAATATAATTATATACAAATATACAATTCTGTTTATACATACTAGATTAATCAATCTAATAAAAAAAATTAACACCAAAATTAAGAGTGAAATTCAAAATCATCAAGAGACAAGTTTTGACCATACTCTTACTATTAGTTGATTATCTTTGCTCTCACAATCATCATTTTTTGCAATATGTTCACCGTCTTATTGATTACAACATTAGATTCATTATCAGTCACAACGTAGTGTATTTCATGAAAATGTTGTGTTATAAAATGTGATTGTGTTTTAAGTAATTAAAACTTAGCATCTAACATTGTCATCGTCTCTTATTGCAATATAAATCGGATGATGCACTAAATAATTGAGTTGTACAAATTGTTCGCCGATCGTTTGTGCTCGCTTCGATGCTCATTCGAAAATTAACGCTCGATAAATGGTTGTTCGATTTCTGCACTAAATACATAGAACCTGTTTCAATTCATAATTTTGTGGCTCAATAAGTTTTATTGTGTCTAAATATTGTGAACTAGGTTCAATATTTACGTGGATGATACCAATTTACTAATAGTGCAAGTAGCTCTTTACAAGTACAGATTTTATTTTATCACATTATACCAAAATTTGTAATATGATATGCAATTTTTTGGCCTTTGGACAACATAAATTATTGGACTCTCAAGATAGCACTAACTAGACAAACTGAAAGTGTGAAATCCTATACACAGTTTTTTATTAACTGCAAGTCTGATCATAGAGTTTTAAAAGACCATGAGCGACTTCTTTTACCAATAAACATATGTTGGATGTTAGAATTAACCCGTTAATATGTGGGCTTTGAATCTTTTAAATAAGTTTCACCAAATAACATAATTAGTCCCTAATAGTATAAGTGGATTATTTGATGGAAATACCTCATAATTATAATTAAGGTTTTCCTTTAAATGTTATAAATAGATGAGTAAGGAGATAACAAAACACACCAATAATCTATACTCTCAAGATCATCCATCGATCCCTCTAAACATCATAACGGGAACGAATCACTCGATCACGACATCATCATTTTCATCAAAGATCACTATTCCCACAAGTAAGTTTTATTATTTTAATGTTTACTTTCATATTAAGTTTTATTATTTTAATGTTTACTTTCATATTTAAGATTGAATAAACATGATTAGAATTTTATGTTTTCATTCATGTTTCAAGATATAATCAACAAACGATGCTTTTGACAATCTTTATATGTCATACGAAACGATCTTAAGTTAAAGAAAATAGGGAGTTCCTCAAGAGTTTCTCATTGTAACGTGTGGTTGGGAAATAACTAGTTACTTAACTAAATGAAAACATTAACAAACGAAAACGAGATTTGAAAACATCATCCATGTTGTGGCATCAACGTTTAGGCCACATCTCATAAGATCGCATGTTAAGACTCGTGAAGGATGAAGTATTACCAAATCTTGATTTCTCTAATTTTGAAACATG
>BJCM01146099.1:0-13695 GCA_018326385.1 Flaveria bidentis
TTTGGAACCGGTTCGGGCGGTTTGAAACCGGTTTGGGTCGGTTTGAAACCGGTTTGGGTCGGTTTGAAACCGGTTTGAATGCTTGGAAATGTAAACCGCTTACGAACCGGCGGTTTGAAACCGATTTGAAACCGGTTTGGGCCAAAAACCGGTTCGGGTTTTTTTCGAATAACCGGTTCCGAACCGGTTTTTTTGTACATATCTAGTGTGATGTGATTTGTAAATCTTTTATTTTTATTAATATTTTATTTTTGCTAGTAAAATGAAAAAAACTACAAAATTTATTAAATATAAGATACTTTAAAACATTGGTGGAGGTTAATAGGGGCCGGGGAGGAAGGTTAGGTCTAGCATGAATTGTTGTGTTCTAAACCGGTTATTAGGTTTGACCTCAACCGTCCATTTTAATAATAAAAGTTATGAATTTTCACAGCATCCAAAATAATTATAATCATTGAACATTAATTATGTTTAATTCTAAACACCCATTTATGACATATTTAATCTTGTAGTGAAATCATCGATTCATCATGTAAATCAAGAAAAACAAGGGAAGACAAAAATAATTCCAAAACTTATTACTTTTACAAGTTCAACAAAATAAAATATTATACATGGTTTTTATACCTCTTCCATCGTATTTAAACGGACCCGACTTGACACAACCCGAAATAAAGTTAAGGTTCACTGGTGTGGTGGTGCACTAAAGCCCACCAAACATTAACTAATGCTTCTTGGCAAAGTTGTTAACAAGTGCTAGAGCATTGCTAGTAACATGTGCAACACTAGTGATCTGAGCCCGAACCGAGGTTTTGATCCGCCCCTCCATCGCCTTACCCCCGAACCCATCGGTGCACGTGTTTTCATCGGTGAGTGCCGAGCTGACCCATGTTTGGACATTACTCATATGCCAAATAAACTCTTGACCCTTGGCCCGTTCACAATTTTTTAACTCGTGGATCGACTTGCTAACCCGCTCCAAACTATCACTTACCACCTCTAAGCAGTCCCCAATAGCGGCCCGTTCACGGGGCTTTAACCCTTTGAACCTTTTTAGCTTGTTGAGGTAGTCTTGGGTGGATTGTGACCTTTTTAGGCTCACAGCTAGCGCGATATGGGCTAATTGGGCCGGGCTGTTTTTTATTGTTTTGGAAAAAGGGGAAAGTGACTCCTCGCATAAGGCGGGGTATGTGGCGGTGGCACACGATGACTTTATGAACGCGGACGAGGGTTTGGCCGCGGCGGAGATCGGTGCTGCGGCGAGGTAGACCACGGTGAGGAAGATGAGTGGTATGGCTAGTTTGGGTTCCATATTGTTGAAGCGAGTTGATAATGTAATGTGTATTTGAGATTAGTGGTGTGTGTATATATAGAAGGTTGTTATGGGTCCACCAGACTTGGTGAGCCGTGTGAAATATTGTGTGGTAGTGTTGGGTTCGGTCGGATTGCTTAAAGTTTGAGGGTGGGAAAATATTTTAATATTGATTATTATTAATGTTTTTAAAACCGAATCGGACGTCGAGCCGGACGTCTTACTACTACTTTGATGGTTGGATTAGTCGAATTAGGATTTAAGAACAAGATGATGTCATAAATATATTTTTAGTATATTATATTTATAGTTATATATATAATTAAATATAAGTAATCTATATTTGATTTATATATTTGTATATATTCAACACACTAATTTATAGTTTAACACCCCGTTTTTACCCATTAAAATAAAAATAAAAAACAAAATCCGGTTCGAACCGGCAGGTTAAACAAACACAAATCAAATCATAGCGACCGGACCGGCTAGACTGGCTGGTCCCGGCGGGGCTCGAAAAAAGTGTATTATTTTTCGTACGATGACAATTTTTTTAATAATTTTGATTTTAAAAAGCGTTGTTCTCATAACAGGACTAGACTTAGATATTAAACTGGTAGTCTCACATGTAGATATGCGATTTTGAAAACTTAATTGAATAAATAAAATTTAGTGTCAGAATTAACCTAATACATAAATGAGATTTTGACTTAGAATTTTGAAAAGAGTTCAAAATCCAGTTTACTAGTCTGCATGACTGATCTAGCGGTTTAAATGAAAATGATTTAAATATAAATATATCTAGATCGATGAGACATACGTATGGTCTCTGAGATCATGAAAACATTGTATAATTTACCGCAATATGTTACCCAAATTATTATACTCCACCCAGTGTACAACTTGTCATGAGATCAATCTAAAAAAAAAAACTTGTATTAGTTTAACTTCAAAAAACCTTTTCATTATACTAACTCGATCTCGTGTAAGTCAATGAGGTCTAGATTAATTGTTTGGAAGTAGGCACTTCGTGTCCTTTCAATATGGAGATCATGTATTCGATCCTCATTTGGTGTAACATGCTTTAGGTGGGACAATGATTTTACCACATAAGAGTATTAAGAAAACCACAATGTCATGTGAAAGCTAGAGAAAACAATTAAATCGGTCACATAACTTATAATTCTTTTTATCAACAGTATATATATTTGTGTGTGTGTGTGTGTGTATATATATATATATATATATATATATAAATAAGGGTATGGATCAAATGAAAAATCGTAGCATGGTTTTACATTTACGTTACATATAAGTTACGTGTATATGTAACCAATTTTCATTTGATATAGTTCATTCTCGTATTTATGTTTTAACATATATGAAAAAAAATACTTAGATACTCTTTTAACAATTAAAATAACATAAAAGTTATGAATTATGTTATTGGTTTTCACGGTTTTTTATTTATTTTCACATAATTATTGATTTTTTTTAAAAATCATCCATTTTACCATAGTGGAACTTCAGATGGTGAGTTTCATCTGAAATGTTAGTGGGTCGAGTCACGAGTGTTATCCAATACTCATTGTATGGGTGGCCTTTCTAACAATAACTTTACCGGGTGACCGTAGTAAAATTGACTGTCATTAAAGAATTCTCGTAGTAAACGATATTAAGAATTGGTTTGGTTTTTCTCAACCATCAATGCACCAGTCCATCGTTGAATTGCGGGTACAATAAGTTGAATTGGCCGTATCAAACAATCTACTTTGTTTCACACGCAAGAGAAGAAAGTTGCAACACATTTACATAAAATAATATTAAAAATAACAAGCCAAAACATATTTATATATTTTCGCTTCATACATTCAATTTTTTTCGTGTTATGTGTCCCAACTTGGATAACAAAGACTTTATTATATATTCGTCCTTTACAATTATTATTATATTCCGTACCGACAAGTCGTTTTTTCTTTTATTTTACAAATCAATTTTCTAGAAAAATTAGTTTACATACTAAAATTTTATAAAGTCGAAAAACATTATTTACCTTCAAAGTTAGGCGAGCACGAATCACATTGACGGATGACATCATCATTTAAGGTGAAACGAGAGGAAGTAGAGTTTTTATTTAGTTCATGTGACAATGGTGTAACTCATCATACTCGAGTAATAATTTATAATTCAAATGATAAAGACTTATAATGATTATTGATTTATTGTTACAATGTAGTTAGGTTATGAATAATAGTGTAACTCACGATTTGGGATGATATATTATACTTTCGAAGGTAAGACTTAAAACAATTATATTTACAGTGTAACATCATAGTCTCATAGTAAGAATAAGGTTTTTTTTCTATGCTAAGCTTTTTTTGTGCTACTTGTTTGCTGGAGCTATTTTTGCCGAGGGATGTTTTTGATAAGGTGTTACGTGACACACAACAGAAGTAAAGATATGAGACAGATAATAATTCTTAAAGTAATGGATATAAAACTGAACATTCAACAACTACAATAAGTGTCTTTTTAGAGGAAGATAATAAATTAGAAGGTATGACTGAATTTTGAAATTACAAACCAGAATCATAAATACTATATTTGACGATACAGATAAAGTTGTAAATTAGATTAATCAGTTATTTAATGTGTTTTACTATAGCATAAAATTAACTAAAATTTTAAGAAAATCACTAAACGACTAATCAAAGCCTTTATTAAAGCAGTTGAAAATTTGTCATATGATCCGGCTTATCGGGACCTATAGATCATTTGATCAATGCTTATGGGCATTGTAATCCACTCCTATCCCAAATTATGTACTTTTCAAGTTTAAGCTATTTTTTTTATGTTTCTCCTATCTAACTGTTGCAAGTAAAAATCTCTTTAACTCTTGAATTAGATTTTATTATTGTGGGTTTTCGACGATCAAATATACCAAACACATGCAACTTTTACAAAGGATCTAGTAATTATTTTTTAAAACTTTGTTGTATATAGATATTCAAGTTTTACACAAATTAAAATGATTACATAGTCTTCATCAAGTGTGAACATATAATATCTATTGCAGACCATGGCGCTTGATATTTTAGGTTCCAAGTGGATTTTGGGCGATAATATAATAAATAACAAATTAAGACTGCATTTATTTCATAATCCAAAGTACGAAAAAGAAAATATAAAAATAGAAGAAAAAATCGTGCATCTTTGTCGACGGCAAGGAGGGAGACCGTTGTGGGTTTGGTGCAAAAGCTCATATAACATATTCTCAGTTTAAAAAAAAAAAAAAAAAACAGGAGAAAAATTCATGCTTATCTTACTAGGAACATCGGATACAATTAGTAACGCCCGAGTATTGTGGGATGTATTAACTGTGAACATGAAGTTTGATGAATCATTCTTTTTATTGACAAAAGTGATTTTTGGAATTATTAACAAATTATTCTCTATTGTTAAATAAATGATTAAGTTGAGGTATCCCAAGATTTTATAAAAAGTAAAAGACAATTTTGGATTCAAGTACCACCTGTCAGGTCACAATAAAAATTGGATCAAGGTCGGGATATGATGTTTTCTGACATAAGATGTGTTTTCTTCTGGGTGGTCTTAAGTTTGGGACTAATGGAACGGACTAATGTACGATATTTCTTCAGGGACGTACCAGCCTAATGTCTTAAGGTTACATACTTTAGTAATGAAAATAATCGCGTAGACAAATGACCCGTCAGTACTATATCAATTAACCGTTATTAAAAATATGTATGTATAGCTTTAACGCCAAAGATCCAAAGGTTGGGTCTAAAAAGGTAGTCAAACGCCCTTTAACTCCTTAAATATCTTTGAGGATAAAGATTCATCAACCTATGTCTCCTACATCCATATCTTTGTGGATAAAGATGCCTTAACGTAGGCATAATTTCATTTACTTTTTTAATAGTTGATGTTTTTACTCTTTTATGCTTTCTGTTCGTTCTAACAATATATTTTATGAAGAAGATGAGAGTTTTCAATTAGCTTATTAATAATATTGAACTCATCATATAAATAATATTTTATATTTTGGAATGATAAGACTAGTAATTGATTGTTGTTACAACGTTACTTTGTAACCTAAGGTCGATTTCTTTTAGTTTCTAGGTTTTGTAACCGTTCCCTTTTTAGTTACGTATGATTTGTTTTTCTGGAAAACAATTTAGTTAAGTCAGTTAACAATAATAATTGTAAGTTGATTAAAGTTAATATCGGTTAATTATGTAGAATAAAGAAAATTGTTTAATGATAATTTTTTCCAACATATGGTAGTTAAATAACTTTATTATATTGGTTTTATTCTCAAACAATAGCCGAATTATAAAATTCAATATTAAAAATGTCGTAAAACCCATTATTTTTCATTGACTTCGTTCTGTTAGCAAGTTATTTTGATTCGATTTTTTAACCTCTTTTTAATCCAAAAAACAGTAAAATTACACATATTTTTCCGAACCGTAAACTATAACCATTGTTTGGTAGTTTTCATTTCATCTAACAATATTTTACTCTATGACATCCTTAATTACTCTAACTGCCTTTAAACTTTTTTTACACTAGCCTATGTTTTTTTAAACGGTAAGTATTTAACACTATTTTAAAAAATAGATGTTAATTTATCAGACTCACATATTAATTACCAACCGGGACTGCAACCCTAACGAATTAGAATGAATCCCACAACTGAAAAAACGATATGGGCTAAAGTAAAATATTTTTGCTTCTAACAAAATTTAGAAACCAAAACCTTCAAAAAAAATTTAAAGTATAAGTGGTACTTATCTTAGAGCAAAAGACTTTCACAATGTTCCAGAACGCCCATTCCTATCCCTACCATCACGTGAAGCCTTTCTTACACAAAATAAAAATAATTTGTTTTAGAACTGCTAGATATTATGTTACTATCTTAATCTATTTAAACTATATTAAAATAAATTGCACCAAACTACTATAAGTAAAGCTTGAATCTTTGACCTCAATTGAAATTTCATCACTCAACCTTCATATATTGGACCCAACTCTCACCTCATAGTAATAAATTAATAATAATAAAAGTAATTAAAGAAGTTCATTTTAAAAAATGGGTTCAACCCACGCCTATGACATACTGGTGGAAATAAATTGTAATGTACAATTAGCAATATATTAGGATGGTGTACGAGTTACCGTTCTGAAAATAATCAGAGAATTTAACAAAAACTTTAAAATTCATTAAACTGTAACCTAAATGTATTTTAAAAATATTCTTACGAAACTAAACTGGTCAGGTTTATTAGTTGATATATATTACCATCGGGCAGTGGCGACTGAAAATAAAATAAATGTTTGGTCAGCTTGATAACTTTCTTTATCTTTTGTGAACATTCTTTATCTTTTGTGGAACCCATTTGGATATTAGGCGAATCTCAATGTGTGTATTTTTGTTACTATTTTAAATTGTTTATATACTTTAATATTAACATGGGGAAAGCAGGAAATAATACATTATATTTTAATTTATTTAAAAAATAGACACACATGAAAAGTGACTTGTGTGTAGATTTGAGTGGTATTCAATTTTATTTTCTACAAGGAGAAGTCATGAGATATAATTTCCTTAGATACAAATTTCATCTAATTTTTTTCCAAGCAATGAAATTTAGTTTTTATTTAGTAAATTTTATAGTTAAGTTTTATTTAGGTTAATTTTTTTTAAATATCATTAAATATTAATATTTTTTTGGGTTAGTATTTAATGATATTTTTTCTGAAAAGAAAAATTAACCTAAATAAAAGTTAACTATAAAATTTACTAAATAAAAACTAAATTTCATTGCTTGAAAAAAAATGCTAAAGACAAATGGAAATGGATAAAAGATGATATGGGAGAATTCTCGGTCAAGTTCTTTAGATCAAAACTTAAATTTAGTCGGTTATTGGGTTTCCTTCAGAATTCAACCCACATGTATGACTCCCATGGGTGCCTCTAAAGATTAAATGTGTTTGCATGGAGAGCACATTTCAATTGCATTCCATCAAAAGAGGCGATATCCGGAAAGGGGGTTCAACTTCAATCAACCGAATGTTCATTCTGTTTTGGCGAGATTGAAACTGTTAATCAACAGTTACTTCACTGCCCTTTCGCAACCTCAGTTTGGAAAAAAAAATTGGTTGGTGCTGCTAATCCATAATCGATACGGAGTCGATAAAAAGCCTGTTGCAAGCCCCTTTTGAAATGACAATCAACCTAGGCCAAAGAAAACCTATTTATGCGGTGTTCTTAGCTGCAATTTGGAGCATTTGGAATACGAGGAATGGTTTGATATTCAAATCCAATCCGGTTTCGGTGTCAAGAGTGGTTGATGAAATAAAGGTCACGTCATGCATGGTTGAAGCATAGAGCCAAGCTTGGAGATAATGCATGGCATGTTCGATGTAATTTTCATTCTCAAAATTTCTGGTGAAACTGTTTGGTGTAATTTTTCATCCTCAAAATTTCCAGTGTAATTGTTTCACTTGGTCTAACATATTGTTAGTGGCCTAATTATATATATATATATATAATAGTTGTTCAGAAAATAAAGTATTCAATTTAGGTCACTTAATTTAATAGTTTTTTTTCATTTTCGTTTTGGAAAGTATCATGTAACATATCTGGATATTAGGCAAAGAAAACTAGCACGTTTAAATACTAACTTTTAATTATGTAACTAGTTTGAGCATTCTGTACTTTCACCTCGATGAACAATTCATATCCTCTACAAGTCGAACCCTCTGCTCACCATCATCATCCTAACTCTTTCCACATCCTCCACACGACCCGCTTCACCATAAATTTGCATCAAAAGCCTGAAATTATGGTTGCTATCAGGCTCCAACTCGAACAGATTTTCCGCAGCAATTTCCCCAATCTCTAGATTCCCATGAACATAACAAGCATGTAATAATGCTCCCCAAACCGTCGGACCAGCTGCAAATTGCATTTTGTCTGTGATCACCTTATACGCCTCGACGATCAATCCAGCCCTACCATAAAGATTCACCAGACAAGAGTAGTGTTCCATACTTGGAAGTATTCTGTGTTTTTCAGTCATTGAAGAAAACAATCTTTCACCCTCTTTTACTAATCTCAAATGAGCACATGCCGTTAAAACTGACACAAATGTTATCGCGACAGGGGATGTGTTATCGTTCAACATACGTTTGAAGTACATAAGGGCATTCGGGTGTTTGTTGTATGCTGATATTACGCTGTTCCATGAAACCAAATCTCTTTCGGGCATTTCATCAAACACCCATCTTGCATTGTTCAATTTGCCATTGTTTGAGTATGTGTTAATAAGAGAATTGGCAATTGGTAAATTCCATTCTGTTCCTTTACGAATTACCCACGCGTGAATCTGAGCTATGAGTTTTAGTGGCAGCCCGGGTGTGAGCATTGTGGAAATGGAGACCGAATCTGGCTCATAACCATCTAATATCATTTGTCGAAAAGTTGCTGCAGCGTCGTATAATAGATCATGTTTAACATAGCCTCCAAGCATTGAGTTCCAAGAAACTATATCTTTTGAGACAATTTTATTGAACATTTTACGTGCTTTCACAATGTCACCACACTTCGCGTACATACCAACCAACCCGTTAAGCACGAACCCATCGTCTGCAAACCCACGACGAATTATCTCGCGATGAACTTCCTGACCGACGTAGATCAAACCCATGCCACCACAAGCTTTAAGAACACGAGGAAAAGTGAACCTATCGGGCTCTACACCTTCTTCCACCATTTGAAAATACAATGCCAATGCGTCTTCGTACAAACCCACTTCAGAATAGCCAGATATAAGCGAATTCCACACAAAAGCCGATGAATTTCTCTCAGACATATGATCGAACACCTGGTGGGCTTCCTCCATATAGCCATTAGAGGCGTATAACCTAAGCAATTTTGAAGAAACACCTGCGTTTCTGCGTATAAGCTTTCTGGGTATTACTCTATGGATTCGAATACCGATCTCAATGGCTTCTAACCGATAGCAAGTTTCAAGAAGTGATGAAAAGATTTGGGGATCATCGATCACTATACCTTTTTTCACAGAAGCTTCAAGATCGTCTACAATGTTGCTAAGTGCTTGAAGTTTCGTCTGTGGTGAAGGAATTTGGTGCATAAGAAGTTGTGTTGAAGATGATTTGGGGTTCGAGACGTCGGTAATTCGAATTTGTTGTTTTCGATTTGGTTTCTTGTTTGTATCGTTCTTCAAACAAAAAATGTTGAGGAGTTGACACTGTATACTAATAGCCATTTACAGATGCAAGAGGATGGTGTAAGCGTATATGCAACTAAATAAAACTTATTATTACAGTGGAAGATTGCAGGAGGTTGAAGAAGAAGGAACAAAACAAAAGAATGATAATCTTTTGGGTTGGGCTGAAAGAGTATATTGTATGGGCCATGTATGATTGTTTTCGTGTTTCATATGGGCTGCTGTTAATGGGTGTTAGGGCTACTGGCTAAGCCCACCGCAGTTCATGAAACCTATGGAGCTATGGGCTAGACTTGCACATATCGGGTTTTGGGCCGGACCCGGAACTGGGTCCAAACAGGGTATGGGCCGGCCGGGTTTTGTGGTACCCGGGTATTGGTGAACCCGGGTACGAACCCGGGTCGGGTTGGTGGCCTGTAAAACCCTATCTGGTTAGGGTCGAGTCCGGATCGGGTCAGGTTCAGAACCGGATACAATCGGGTTTTTTTTTTACTATTATGATTGCTATTAATATTATTATTATTATTACTATTACTATTATTATTATTACTATTATGATTGCTATTACTATTATTATTATTACTATTATTATTATTACTACTATGATTGCTATTACAATTATTATTATTATTATTATTATTATTATTATTATTATTATTATTATTATGATTATTATGATTATTATGATTATTATGATTATGATTATTGTTATTATTGTTATTATTATTATTATTATTATTATTATTATTATTATTATTATTATTATTATTGTGATTATTGTTATTATTATAACAACATTAAAAAAACATCATAACTCATTAATTTATGATTTATTTATTAAAACAACTTAAAAAATATATTAACGAATCAATAAAAAATAATATAAATTTTTTATTTAACTAATCGTCTATTTTCTTCGAGAGGCTTCATCAAATGCTAATTCTTCGTCGGGTATACCAGAAGATACTCATTTTTCTATCTCTTCATCGTGTACTTTAGATTCGATTGCAATTTCGTCTTTAAGATTTGTTTTGTCTTGTATACGATCCATCGCGTCTAAGTGGTCCTTTAAACAAATGCACATCTCCATCGTTTCCGGAGTTAATCTTGTTCTCCGTAATGATATTACCCTGCCATTAAGAGAAAACGCAGACTCCGAAGCTACCGTAGAAACTTGGATGCTTAGTAAATCACGGGCCATAGCGGAAAGAATTGGAAATTGGGATTCCTTTCCTTTCCACCAAGCCAAAATATCAAATGCATGATAATCTTGTGTACTCATAGTTGAAATAAAATTCGTCGTACTATATATACCAAGTTCACTTGTTGGGGCATTACCCCTTTGACGTTTAGCCGTCACATCCCAAATAACATTCAACATAGTCATAACGGGGTATTTAAACGAGGTACTAGCACTTGAGGTTGATTCTCTTGACGTAGTTATATTTACGTTAGGCCCATATTTATTTAAATAAAAATTATAAATAATTTTCAAACTTTTATTAAAAACTTCTTTTGCCTCGATTGAAAATTTGGGGTTTTCGTCATGTATATCCAAATTGTCATTTATCTCGTCTATTAAACATTCTACTCCCGCAACATTTAAAAAAGGATTTAAAGCAGTAGCACAAGTAAAAACAGGTGGTGACTCAAGAAAATATATTTTAAACTTGTCTTTCATTATTTCTATCATTTCTCTAAACATATTATTTTTATTTTGAAAATTTTTAAAATTCAAAGCCATGAAATATAATTCTTGAAGCACCGAATAACTAATAGGATAATAAACTCCCGATAATTTTGTAGTTGAGTTTTTAAACACCTCAAGAAATTCGGATAAATTTTCAATATTTTTCCAACCCAAATCCGGAAACAGGTCGGCTTCGTAATTATCCAAAAGACTATTATGAAAAGCTTTTAAAGTGCCTTTTTGTTTTAAAGCACAATCAAACATATGACAAGTCGAATTCTACCAAGTAGGTACATCCCAATTAGGCCCTAAAAACTAGATTCTGTATCTTTACAAAGTTTTTTATAATTTTGATATCTTTTTCTACTTTTTTTTAAAAACGTCGTGTAACATAAATCGAAAAGCTTTTATAAAGTCAGCAACAAATGGTATGGATAGGTCATCTTGCACTACTAAATTAATAATATGTGCAACACAACGAGTATGAAAAAAATCACCGTTTGCAATCGTAAGATATTTTAATTTTAATTTTTCAACCGCAGTTGTGTTGTTGAAAGCGTTATCAAATGCCATTGAAAATATTTTATTTTGTAAATTAAAAGTAGTTATTACATTATCCAAATATTAAATAAAAACTCTCCGATGTGTGGATACGAAAATAGATCAAATACAATCGTATGTTTCATCATTTGCAATGAACTGGGATCTACCCAATGAGCGGTGACGCAAAGGTACGATTCGGGCAAACCGTGTGGCGTTGACCAAACGTCACTAGTTAAGTTTACGCCGGTATTTATATTTTCAAATAATACAATTAAATTATTTTTTGCTTTCTTCCATAATTTCAAACAATAACGTCTAAGTGTAGTACGACTTACGTGAGTGTAACGAGGTTGAAGCGTTTCTCGAATTAAGTTGGTTAACCGAGGGTTGTCGAAATGATTGAAAGGCCAAGCTTCTTGAATCATGAACTTTGCCATTTGATCTCGAACCTCATTAACGTTGTAATTAAAGATTCCACCGTCTCCACTCAATTGAGTTTGTTGCGAATCCGGATTATTTTTCAACGACTTACAAAACTTTTTGCTAATGTGTTTGTTTAAAGTCGTGTGAGAATCTTTAGCAAGCAAAGCTCCACAAAACTTGCAACGAGCCTTTACAGATCCGTCACCCAACTCAACCATATCCCAATTACATCAAACATCCATGTTACGATTGTGTGCAAGAACATGAACGATGGTTGGAGAGTTCGATGAACCTTGACCAACGGAAGATTGAGAATGAGCCATATCGAGATTTGAGAGTAAACGAGAGTATTGTTTGCGTATTTTGCGTATGTTTTTTTGTGTTTGAAGCTTGGGTACCTTACTATATCAACCCACACCTATTTATACTTATTTTAGGGGCAAAAACAAGAAAAAAAATGTCAAATTTGGTCCCCAACGGCTATATAGCCGTTAAAAACGGCTACTTGAAAAAAAGGTCGAAACCGGGTCCAACCCGGGTTCAACCGGTTCGGGTACGGGTCGGGTCCGGGTCCAGAAAAATTCAAAAAACCGGAAACCGGGTACATCTCCCCAGTTTTTTCCGGGTACGAACCGGGTACACCCGGCATCGGGTTGTACCTAGACCCGGGTACGGGTCGAGTATGCCGGGTCGGGTATGGACCCAATTTTTTTTTGGAAGTCTACTATGGGCTATGGAAATGAGGTAAATTGTAATGCATTTAAATTATAAAGGGTGCGGGTTGGGACGTTTGGTAGGGGTGTAAAAAATATATGAATCCGAAATATATAGAGATCCAAAATTAAATAACTAAAATGTTCGGATATCCAAAATTCCGGGTTAAGATTCGAATAGTGATTTTGAGAAATTTTGGAAATTCGGATATCCGAAATATCCACAAGATTTTTATAAAATTATAAATAATAAATATTAATTAGAAATTTCGGACATTTTCAGATATTTCCAATATTTTAATAAAAAATCGAATATCCGGAAAAAAGTTCAATAAATAACTATTATTTGTTTATAATATTATTTAGATAATACCCTTTTTTTGGAATTCGAATTCTGATAGTGAAATATACTTAGAGAAATTCTTGGATATCCGAATTTAAACAGCCATTGGATGGCTTGGGTATAATGTCAAACACGTCTTAAGTTAGAGTGATATTAGTTGTGGCGTTAAAGTAGAAATAGATTATATGATTTGTGTGATTTTTTGTTTAAAAAAACTAATTATAAAAGGTGACAACTAATTTGGTTTTCTTAATCAAGTTTTTATTATTGTATTTTAATATGAAAGTTAATAATTATTACGATTGTACGAAAGTCTTATAAGTAACATATATAGACGTATAGTAGTAAGATAGTTTTCTTAAACTCGATAACGTTACTATATTTGATGATAA